>JABASH010001048.1:0-30006 GCA_019776445.1 Tomocerus maximus
TTCTGCCATATTGCCACTTTTGATCTCGCTTGTAAGAAACTCCATGTTAGCAAAATTTCTTTTTGACACAATGATCAACTTATGTATTCACTTTTGCAACAATATCAGGATTAAAGCTACAAACACTATTTAAAAATAAATCTGTGACAGCAGTGATTTCTAATTGAAGCAAGGACTCATGATCTTGCATTCATTAACTGGCTATAAGAGCGTGACAGGAGTAGTGAGTTTCGAATCTTCCAGATACAAAACAGTGGCAAAACAATGTTGCTACATGTTTATATAGAGTTGAGAAACTCCATTCTTCCGGTAACTCAACTCGACTGCGAGATAACATATCGTTTTACTTGCAATGTGACAGAAAAAGCATTTATCAAGTAGATAGGTATACACAACCTTAAGTAACATCTGGGCTACATTTAATGGAAATTAAAGCTCCTAAATCTCTGACATGTTATAGTAATCCTGTCCATTAAGTATTATCTTTGTTCAATCTATCCTCAAAACGCTATAATTAGGCAACCTGTCTGTCCATTATTAATTTCCATCTTTAAGAAAATTCAGTGCATCAGTTAGAATTAGCATCTATTAGTATATAAATACTAATATTTTACGAGAAGGAAAATTAGCAAAAGGCCCAAACTTCCCAAATTAAGAAAACGCTTGTGTAAGCGTTAATTAAAACGAGATGGTGAGGACTGATGAGGACACATCAAAAAAGTCAGCCACCCAGATAGTGACAGGAAAAGGTCTAATTAAAAATTGCATTTAATTGCTACATACAAAAATATTTATGGTATAATAAGTAGCATGAGTATCGTACAAGGCGATTAACTGGCGAAGTAAGGATAAGTCGATAAGTTTGGAATTCCGTCCCTTGCCCATGTTTTACTGCTGTCAGTGTCAGTACTGTCTACTTGACCTCAAGCTCAAAGTTATGTTAGCATGAGATAAGCACGACCTTTAGCTCAACGAATGAATGCTAAACTACTTCGGATGAATATAATAAGCTACTAGCACATCCCATCTCTATCAGACATAACTTTACTCATGGTGAACTGCGTGGTCTTGGTCTGGTTCGCAACTTGCAATCTTCTTTTCATAAATTCAAGACGCAAAACGCATATATAAGCAGCATATGTGGCAATGAAGCCTCCTTAAACCCACATAAGTATTCTAAAAATATAAATAAATAGATATATTCATTATTACAACATACCTATATTATGCAGTTGTCCTTTGTGTTGTAATAAACATTCCTCTAACTCCTGCTCTACTGTGTATACATCAAACCATATTTTCCCTCTCCAGGGTATAAACCTTTTCCAACCTTTATAACTCCAAACATATTGAGAAAAATGTAATAAAATGGATAAATGACATTATATCAAATATTAAGTCAAGGCCAGACACAAGGAAGCATACAAAAGAATTGTTCAGTTTCATAGTTTCATTATATATGCCAATGATATCAAATGATTTCGGTGTAATCATTATAGTAGGCAATATGCATAGTTAAATATAATATAACTGTACTGTGCAGGAATTTCTCCCGTTAATTTTCCCCAAGTTTTTGCCATTTCTTGATATTATTAAATAAAATAGTTTTCTCTGACGACTGAAAGAGACCCTGAGTTGGCGAGAGCAAAGGAAATAATAATATGTATTTGAGTCAGGAAATACAAAAGGCAATTCATGAGGGAAAAGTGAAAACTCGTATGGAAATTCTCAATGTAGATTCTCAGTCACATTCTTAACCATTTTGATGCTTTGAGAATTCCTCCTGGCTGTTTTGTCTGTATTCTTANCCATTTTGATGCTTTGAGAATTCCTCCTGGCTGTTTTGTCTGTATTCTTATGTCATTCTCATATGGATGCGTAGTTGTAGGCAAATTAGTCTTCTGAGAAGTCGAGAGAGGCAAAAGTAAACATTTCAGACTATTCTCCTATCGTTAATAGAGCATAATTGTGTAATTCTAACATTAATGAAGGGTTCTGTAGGCTCTTGAGGCAAAATATTCTCATATCATTTATGCCTAAGTAGAAAGCTATGTTAAACATAGGGGACCTCTGTCTTTGGCAAACCAATGAACTATCGTGAGCACTACAATTATTGTACTTATGTCCTTCTCCGGTTTTAATATCAATTGATCTAGGTACCTACGTGGGATGTGTGATGATTCTGATGCTGATGCACTCTGCATAACAAACATTTATATTTTTGCAAACCAATTTATTTTTATTTATTCCAGGCACAGAGTGTATGTATTTTTTCATTATAATAGTAATATTCAGATTAGATATTTATCATCGGTAGCCCTAAATGGACTCTTTTTCTCCAACATTACTCTTAGGAATCTAAAAATGGTTGTCATATGCATGGGCTCGGCACTTACCAGCTACGATAACCAATTATGCCATATTTATATCCTGAAGCCTCACTTTCTACTATATAAGATAAAATCGTCTACTTCTCATTATCAAAAAGGGAATATCATTTTTTATTTTCTGCTTGAGTTGAAAAGCACAAGTGACATAACCCAGTGCACGGCATGACAGACAAAAGTAATGTATGTATAATTTATTATGCTTTATACTCCATACTAAAGGTTTTATGCAATCTATACTGATATACGATACGATGATGGAGCAGTCGAGCTGTACTACATTATGCATATCTTAATCTCATGCATTCATCTTTTGAGATAAAAGCTGTTATACCAGAAAGATAATAGAAATGCCAGCTTTGTTCAAAAAATACGTATACTCTGTTGCAAAATGCGAATATCCTTTTTCCGCCGGTCTACTACAAGTCTCAAACAGAAAACTTTTCAGACACGTTTGTAGAAATTAGGACTGATTTATGAAAACTCCTACCAAAAGTCATACTTGTACCTGTTTCAATTGATAGTTGCTAAGTATTGTTAAACTTAAAGTAAAAAAGTATGAATATGAAAGGAATTTTGCGAAAGAATGAATAAAAGAACTGACTATTGAACTGAGAGAACAAAATATACTGCCTTTAGCATCAGATTAAAAGTTTTAAAAATTATTAGTCCTGTGGTAACTCTACTATAGATCCGGACTTGGACGAAAGATATGTAACTAGGAAGGAAGTAGTTTCAGCTAGGAAATTCTTTGACATAATATATGCACCTCAGGTTAACTGACCGCCAAGTTCTGTATGCCTTGTTGAAATATTAAGAAATGAATATTTTATACCATATAAATGGAATTTCTATCATTGTGCATTTTCAAAATATTTTCAGAACCTTCACTAAGTTTTCAATTTCAATCAAAAGAAATACTTTCAGATTCATTTCCCAAGTGCTTTGCTAACCAACTGAGAAAAGTTGGTGTTTTCAATCACGACCTTATCCATCTCTCACATTACCACAGCGGCATAATGCTACACTCCACTACACATTGTTGACATGACGTGAGCATTGGCAGAACTCCAAACCAGAATTTTTTATACGTTTTCAAATTGAAAGTTTTTTTTCAAAGAAATGCAATGTGCACAAGTACATATACATTACAGAAATAAAAGTAAAACTGTTCTCGCATAACATGAAGCTTTTAGCTAGTGAACGTGTAATAAGTAGACTCCGAAACGAGCCTTCTAAAATTAAGTTGTATAAATTCAACCGTTATATAATTCTAGTTCTAGTATTCATCCTAGTGATAAAAATATTATAAACCAAGAGCATATAATATTCTATACCGGTTGCTTGCATCGATTACTAACAGGATTCAAAGAATCGCTATTAGCTTTGTGACATCAGAAGCCTTTATAATCCCATCGTTGTATCTAGCGAGGGGAATAATATATTCATTATCTTCTGCACTAAAAATGGAAATCGAAACAACTGTCATTTCCCAGAAAATGTTGAGTATACTATGTGTATGAAAATTCTATTTCATTAATGTGTTCACTTTCTCATTAAATGCTCTGACAGTTCGTATTTTATTTAAGTGACATAGTTTACCCATGAATTCATATAACAGAGTAGATGTCAGGATTTTTAATAATATAATATAGGCATAGACATAAAATACCTCAAGCGATCAACAATGTTAAACTTGCTGTTGTGTGCAGAATAATGTATAGGGGAAAATGGAATATTACTTTCAAATTCCACAGTTCATTAGCAAGAGTGGGTTTTCATTCGATAAGGGCAAGGGACTGGCCAGCTTAAAAATTCTAAGTTTTATTACACAGATATACATTCTTACTATGCAGATAGATAAGATATACTAAGACAGACTAAGCATGAGATTGTTAAAATTTTAAATTCACTCTATAAGAAATGCGAAAGTTCATAAATAGCTTTCATTCTCTTCCTTGCTTACTTATGTAATTTTAAATAAATCCTTCTAGCTTGATATACGCTACTTTATTGAAAAAACAAATGGAGATAATATACGTGGGAGGATACCGTAACCGGGCTTGAAGCATTTTATTACCTTTTTGGTTGGATAGATAGTACGGCGAATTTTCGAAAAATTCTTCATTTGAAGCGCCAGTCATTCCTCCCTTCATATATTTTTACATGCATATATGATACTATGACTTAATGGTACTATTTCAGTTGTAGATACACTTAAAGATATTTAGTTACAAGTTGTAAATTGACTCTTACATCAAAACATCACATTACAACCCACCTGAGCAAGGACATACGTGAGGAAACTAAGTAATTTTCCCATTTTGTTAATAATACGATAAATGCACTTAGCATTACTTTTATTTTCACGAACTACTGCTACTGCTACAATAAAAATGTGCAGGCTGCCTACATAGTTTGATCTGAAACTACTTGACATACTGAGGAAGTTTAAATTTTTACTTAGCTTCTTAAGTAAAACTCCTTTTTTGGCAGCTAAGCATGACACTCTGACTATTATAATTGATTGCTATACATCTTTCTTCTACATCAGACAGGACTCAGCTCATTGTCAGCTTTGTCATATGCCATCCTAAAAAGGAACTCTGAAGTCAACCTATCTCCTAATGTTGTGACTATCGTTTTTGTGTTTTATCCATATACAGCTCCACAACAGCATTTCAATGTCAGCAAACCACTTCACATGCCAAAGTGTAGAACACTGTGAAAGTATAAATATTAACAGTGTAGTATAAGAATATATAAATACACTTACAAACTTTTTAGAATTTATTTCCAGTAATTCCCAATCACTACTGTATGCAATCAATGTCATACTAATGCTTTGTGTTGCTACCATAAAAGTTGGCGATACTTTAAAATATGTCACCTATCTATTATTATACCTGTCTAATTGAATTATAAATGTATTCTACTATGAAAAGCTTTTTAGTTTTATTGTAACACAACCATAATGTGATAATTAACACAAGATTGCTTAATCTGCTTATTTTTGTGTCAATATATACAGACGAAAAGATTTGTCTATTTCAAATCTTTAGTTAAAAATAGTACCGAATTACTGAATAGAAGTACTGTCCCATTTCTATGCAAGGATGCATTTCTATTTAACTCTGTGCATAATCTTTTCTATTTTCATCTAATAGACGGATGTTGCGCCATTAATTATAGGCCTGCATTGCACCCGTATTTATTTGTCAACGCAACTTTGAACTATGCACACATTTCTTTCCGCTACATAACTGCAGCTAAAAGCGGGTAGACACAACTGCCATAACTCTTGCTAATTAAATTAAGAAATAAACAATGTCTGAATCTTTAAAGAGTTAAGATATTAAGATTAACATATTATCTCAATCAATGAGTTCAATATTAAGATTTCAATGATTTCATGGGTTGAGCATTAGGGCACTCTGAATTCAAAATAACATTCCATGTCAATTAAATTGCAATACTATTAGAAATTGTTCTAGTAAACATAGATTATCTTCAGATCTCTGGATTTTAGGTTTCATTTAGGGAAGTAGGGAACGAAATACACACTGCCATTAATATCAGTGTGGCTTTGAGCCGGTTTTGTTGTCTGTTAAAAGTTAATGTTGCCATTACATTCCGAACTTGGAATTGCATTGCATTGTCTTATAAAGGTACTTCCCATATATGTACTACATAGAATTATATGTCACTACATGGAAGTTGACTCTAAGCACATGCAGTACAACAGAATACGAACTAAGCATAAAAGTAAATGGGCGTATCTAAGTACATTTGAAATAGAGACCACATTATTTAGTGGCACCCACAACAAAAGAATGCAATGCACAACATGGCACAGGATGACATGTCAAATTATGGTCGCCAATTCTGCCTATTTTGTAATTACAATCATTCAAGATCCTATATACATAGTACCTATAGCTAAAAGAATTATATATAGACATTAGGCAATATTATATATATAGGCACATGTATTTAATAGAATAGTATATAAGACTTGGTATATTTGCTATAAATATTTTTTCAATTTTCTAAGCACGTCATAAAGCATTTCAGATTCTTTTCGACCTACCTGTCGGCAATTATACGAAATTGTATGGTTGTGATTAGGATTAGGTTTTGTCTGTTAATTAATTTTCTTTAAAAAAAGTTCGGTAGAAATCTTAAATCTTTGATGAACTTGAGGCTTTGGAGTCTAAGTGAAAGTTTCTTTTTCTTATTAAGATCTTAACGACTGTACTATGATATTGAGTACAAAAGAAGATGTACATATTCATTAGAAATGGAAGTTTTACGTTGAGAGACCAAACAGTGTTCTGCCTAATAGAAAGTGACAATTTATGATTCTTTGAGTATAGCGAAGACTGAAGATTATGAAAATGGGCTATTCTATTCTCTTACACATCCAACTTCAAGGCTATCTCATTACATTTAATAGCAAGACAAAAGAAGGAAAACCATTGTATTTGCACTTTGTCTTTCTTTTTGTGTCTTTTGCTCCGACTCGCTTTCCCGGCTTCTTGCCGTTTTATTACTTAAGATTACATACAAATGAGGCGGTATAGCATTGTAAGGATTGTATAGGGGAAACTAAATTGGAGTCCATGAAATAACTCTTAAGGAGAGAGCTATGCAAATAGGTCCTTATTATTCTACTCCAGTGTATAGAAGGACTGCGTACAGGTTACAAAATGACTACCTACTACAGTCGGGAAGTAGGCACTACCAATTTACCTTATGAAAAATTCCCTTTTTGGACTGCATTGTTAAGATGCTTTCGTCAACATAATAATTAGTAGGCATTGTTTTTTAAAAAGTTTTTGCATGCGTTAATTCCTTCTTGCAAGTGCTCGCAAGCTACGCATACACAATAAGAAAATAAACTTACACATTAGTGGAGGATCTCATTGGTCGTCGTGTCAGAATGTAAATGGTAACCAAATTGCCGAGAACTCCAACAAAGACAACAATAGGGACGAGTACTCTCTGCACCCAAAATCGTGAGGAATCTCGAAATTCTTCAGGCCAATCTTCGGTGTCTTCTTCATCCTTAGGGAGCAACTTAAGCAGTGTATCATTGTCGCTTTCGTTCATTTTAACATAGATTGAGGGAAAATCCCGGCAAATATAATTATTCCAGTTTATAGCTCGTTCAATTAATTAAGTCTGTCCATTCATAGTCGAGTTATAGAGTTTTATATTTTGATGAGACTGCACAACCACATCATGCCATTTTAGTACTGCATAAAAGTGATTCACGATCTATCATCCTGACAGAAGAACCACACCAGAGACTCCAGTTGACAGCTGCACATTTTTCTCACATGTCCAATTAAGTATAACAACACTTTAATCTCCTAAAACGTCATTTCAGTCATCAAATCTTCCTTGTTATTTGTTTCCTTCATTTTCATGATGATATGCTGACATCCGAAACAGCAGGGCTATAAATCTGAAACAAAAAACACAAACTCACTGGTAGGTAATTCATATCTTGTTACTTATAACCATCCTCATTCGAATTAAAAATCAACTACCTACTAGTGACAACAATGAATGTTTATTTCCATTCAACACATCAACAATATCAAATTTTCTCAAATAATCTCTGTCATAATCCACTGTTAATGTTTTATTTTTCACAACTATAATAGCTATAAATCTTCTTGAAAAGGAAAATTAAAATCTCGGATGAAAAGCTTCCGTCTCTTTTTATGAGTAAAATAAAATAATATAATATTTGCACTGTATGTAAAACAAACTCATTGTCCCATGTTGGTCCCAAGAATACAGTCTAAACGGATACCCTATACCTTCTTGCAATCTATCAAGAACAAAGAAATCCAGTAGACAAACTATAGTTTCACATTTCCTTTCTGCATATAATTTGCAAACAATAGCAAACAAAGAGAAGATAAAAAGGATTATTATTCAGGATAATAAAATATCCGTATATAGAGCACTGTAAAGACAAATCTTAAAGACCGTACTGTTTAGTGTATGTTGTACCATCCAGAAATCCTTAGAAAAATCTTGTATGGATCTAAAGGCACCGCCTATAGCACGTTCTCAATCACTTCAAAAAGCTACTCACTGGAGCGAAGCAACAACTATATTTTGTGACTATAAAACAAATAAAGTTGTTTTTGTTTGTAAAAGGACGCTTTTTTTTGTTTCTTTTGATTTTTCAAATCTCTTTCAGTCTGTTTTCTGCAGTAAAAGAATCAAATGACTACCTACACTACCTATACACTTATTGAAATGGTTCTTCTTCTGTCTATCCCACTTGAGTTGAGTTTATTTCGTTAAAATAGTTGCTTGTATAAGGGTAATGGTAGTACATCCTTAGAACAACTAATATTTTGTAGCTAATAGTTTTTGGGCTGTTGTATCACAACCAACAGTTTTGTGATGTGTATTCCCTGTATATACATGTGTAACAGATTTAATTTGTGCTAATATTAACTCTGCATAAGTATATGTGTATTTCCAGTCTCATGCATGTATTTAGTTTTTATTAAACGAATGTATCTATATGTCTCATCGTCAGTTATTGTTTATTGTTGGCACGAACCGAGGTAGGAAGTTAGCTCTTCACTATAGTGTTGCTTGTCCTTTGTGCAGGTGTGGAAAACATCTACTACTGAACACATAACTCAGCCAACTATGTTTTAGCGCTACTCATGGCCTGCCAAATATTTTTGGCAACACACTCAATCTCAGAGGCGGTTTAAGGCACAGGCCAAGTGGGCGTTTCCCCAGGACCTTACACTTCAGCAAGGCACCACCACAATCAAGTCTAACAGTCTCACAACTCTACTACACAAATTGGAAAATTGGAATACCAAATATAAACAGTCTCAACACTTTCGTCATCCAAGATGTAGAACTGCAAAAATAAATGTCAGATAATATGTATTAACATGTATGTGATTCATAGACAAATGCATTCAGTGTGGTAGCATGTGCATTGCATATTGCATTTCTCCATTAAGTAAATAAATGCTGACACTGGATTAACATTCAATTTGGCATTATTACTTCATATGATACAGATGTAGGATTTACGGACATTACACCAAAAATGTTCCAACCCAAACAGCTCGGGTATTGATATTTCTATCCTAAATCCTTGAGGCATCATTTATAATTAACCACCATCTGAGATGAAACTCGTTTTGCAATAACGAAAAACTGTCTTTATTTGGAAACAGAGAAGGCATTGAGAAAAGTACCTGAACATTTCTCATTAATGTAGGATTATTGGATTACACTCTTCATTTGCAGTTTCATAAATGTAGAGACTCTATTAAGCGACTATACAAAGTGCCAATACTATTTACACTGTACCTATACTAAGTCATGGTCCCACACACAGGTCAGATATTAACAGTAACCTTTTGTATTATACTGCTGCCAACCTACACCTTACGTAATCTTAGCTAGGGGAGAAAGAAAGATCTGCAATATTATTTGTCTCGCCATCTTTTATTTTGCGAGTTTTCGGACAATAAAATTTTTTATCGATGTTAGCAGCTGTAACAATATACTATGGGCCATACGCATCCAAAATTAATCTAGTCTACTATAAATGACAGTTTCATGCCGACACTATCTGAGTTGCAACAACGTTAAGATCTACAAACTATCTACTGGCAATAATAAAATAAAGATTGCTTTTGCAGACAATTGTCTTTTAGTCTTGTCTGACACAACTTTCACTCTAGTTTCACAAATAAAAAGAAAAAAATGGTATAAAACGGAAGAAGGGAAATAGGAAAGTCCAAATAGTTGTTTATTAACCGTCAAAAATCTGCTTGTCGAGTACATTAAATAAATCGTATGAAATAAAATTAACTCAACATATTTGCTTCAGATTGATCATTGTTTCAATTGATATTATAAATATAGATTCAACAAGCATATGAGATCCATAAGATCGATAATGACTTTTAAAGCCAGTTTGTTACTCATAGTTTAGCTTGTTATAAAACCGCCACTGTGCGGAACGATAATGAAAGTAAGACATTTGACTTTGACTAAGACTACTTAGGACAGTTGCTCTATTTAGTTTAAAGTGCTTAGAGGCTATAGTTAATCTAGAATAGTGTAATTCTACTTAGCTACGGGTCCTATTCTATATACTGTCTAATTGCAAATTAACTCTGTATATATATGAGGGTATAGGGCAAGTCAATATTTACACCGCAGGTTTTGGCATTGGATAACAGTCGAAATTATTGTTTGGTAAATTAGTGTCAGCAAGCAAGTAGTACAATGGTACAGAACTAAGATATGCACATTCGAAAAGAATCATTTGAGCTGCTCCATGTCATTATGATATTGCAAAAAAATAGCTCATTCATTGTGATCCCAAGTCATTTCTCTTGATTTTCCTCAAAATTATTCTTTGAAAATTGCCACTGTATGCGAATTTATATAAATGATAACCAATGAAATTTGAATTGTGAATACATTCGCGTGCGTGCGTTCGTCATATTTGATATCAAGTCTTTAATCATTGTCATTGATTCCGACTTTCTCTGTAAAATTTAAACCTGCCGAAGTATATTGTTTAAGCTTAAAAGTATTTAGTGCTAAATGTTTCACTGTTGTGCAACTACTTATCTGTGTGTTTTACAACTACCTTACAGTTTAGTGTGCAGTTTTAATTCGGGACCTTGCTTTGTAAAGACATACCGACTGTAGAGACTATAGACACAGATAAAATTAGAACCAACTGCAACAATCCTCATAATTCTATGACTGCTACAATTACAAGTAATCCATATCCTAGAAAATCGAGTTTTAAGCTTTGGTAGTTCATCCAATTATCTAACAACACATTCGATTTGCAATAGCAGTTAACCTTACAACTGGTTTAATTGAGTCAAAATCCTCTGGAGATCCAATGTGTATAGAGATTGATTTGCATGTATTAACCAGATTAGATGCTGAGTAAATTGAACACCTGTAGCTAACGCCTAGGGTGTCATGGGATAGGCCGATGTAATTTTTATGAGATTTTATAAATGTCCCACTGAAGATAAAACTTTTGAAGCACTTCTAGAAAATTGCTTAGTGAAAGTAGAAAGTTAGAAATTTTACTCCAGGGTGAGGACCTAAATGAATAATTTACACAATGTTTGTAATTCCCATCAAAAACCACAGGACTGGAACAATTTCATCGAAATGTGAAATTCTCTATGCAAGATGGGCACTTACATATTTACGATGCTACCCAGCATCGAATAATTTCCAAAAAATTCTCAAAGGGCCTTCGTGTTGTATATTGCTAATAAGCGATCAAAGAAAGGCTACAATCCAGCTAAGTTATAGAGCCAAATGGAGCTTATATGATACTTATCATTAGCTTTGAGGGTGACCGCATTAAAAGCTTTCGCCAAATACAAACAGGAACATCAAAGAAGGAAAAAGTTGATTTCTTTTTTAGTTTTTGAACATCAAAGAGAAAGAGGCAAAGTCGCTGTCTCATAAAATCCCTACTGAGCTGCAAATTTCTACCAAGATACAGCGGAGGTAGTATATTAGTGATTGAGTGATATATATGTGCATAACATTTTCTGTGTACCTATTGTGTATTAATTCCATATGCATTGAATAAGTAGCACATATGTGTGTCGAATGTGTAATGTGTACTACGATTCAAGTAGATACTTAATGCAAATCAATGTGCGAAAGAAATACTGAGTAAAATTGTAGCCCCTATTGCCAATATGATATGGAACATTAATCATTCATGAAATCAAAGGTGAGCAGGGAAGTTGTGCAAACAGAAGGAAGATGGTTAAGTCTTTCTCAACTTCCTCTTTAAATACAGCAAGCTTTGTTAAGGCTGGTGGTTAGATGTGGAACGCTTTAATAAATGTAGTGCACGGATAGATTTTACTGGAGTTCACTTCACTTGATTGTTTGCCATGAGAAATTCGCAAGGCAGAATAATATCTTCCTCCGACATAGTTTCTCGCTATTCTTTTACTAAAATGATGTTGCAGTACATATGGACTGTTTAGATGGGTTACATCAACAGACCAGCATGGTTCCTTACAAATTGAAATGAATCAGAAACTTTCTTACTGGTTAGTGCATGCAAGTGAAACCTGTGTAAACCACAGTCATCGTATAAATATTCATTTTATACACATAAAAGACGCTAAAAGTACAATAAATTGACTACAAACTAAAAAAGGGGCTTCTATTTATCTCTTTGTTGTAATCGAATGCTCTATCATACATCTTCCTTAGATAAACAGCGTCAATAACACAAATAAATTGGGATTTACTGAGGTATGCAGGCAAGGAAAAATCTGGGTTATCGCATATTCTTATTTGTTAACTGTATTAAGCTGTTCATGCAAGTTCTCATGTATATCATGTATCATTGCGCTTATGCATACTCAATGCGCACCATTACTCCACATTGATTAAAGAATAGTTTGTATGAGCAATTTTTCCCGACGATTGCTTACAGGTCCGAAAATGAAGATTACCCTAATTTACTTCGAAACTGTAGGAGGTACGTGCGAATATTTCTCCTTGCTCCTTCAATAAAAACAAGCTGTATACTAGCAAATAATGGGCTCCGTAATAATTGTAGGTATCATGAAAACAATAAAATTTATAACTGTTCAACAAATCAGGACTTCTAGTAATTTTCAAGCGGAAATGTTTAATTACTTCAATTCCCGAGTGTAAATTGCATTCACAGTCAACTAACGTGAGTATATGAAAGAGCATTAATGCTGAAGTAAGCATGTACACGAGGATCATTACATTTTTAAGCTTTAGAATCTAAATCAATCAAGTGTCGACTTTTTGCTTATTGAGAACGTGGTTACAATGGCCAAAGCGTTTTAAACGTTGTAAAATTAGTTTTGGCATTTGAGGCATGTAATAACTTATTGAATGTAGAAAAGAACATTTTTAGCAATGTCAAGTGACAAGAGCTTGCATAAAATAATTAACTTTCAATCCTAGTCAATTCAGTCAGGCCATAAGGAAAACTGAAATCAATCTGTGTACAAAATGGTAGCCTCGAAAATATAATGGTTTACACCACCAAAATAGCAAACTCTAGGTCAGTGTAGATGGACGATAGTAATCTAGATGTACGGTAACATTGATTCATATCTGATTGTTCCGTTCTTTAGCAAGTCTGGGTGAGTGTTTGTGTGCACCTATGTGTACTTAATGTAATAGACTGCTTCAGTTATGTCTGTATAGTACCTACCGGAATAGATTTGGAGTTGAGTCTCATCAAAAGCTTCTGTTCATGGGATTGGGCAACAAGATATGTATTGTGATCAAATATAAAATATAGTATCTTCCAATTTCTTTGACATAAATCAGGAACTCACTCACAATCAATCCGGAAATCATATTACTTGACATCAAGGCTGGCCCTAATGTAGTTTCCTACGATTTCAAAGTAAATATGAAAATATGATTGATCTTTTTCAATGGCACACTAGATACCAGTGAGAACACCATTGTATTAGATTTTGTGTAGCATGTACCAGACATAGAAGCAGATATACTCGCAACTTCTTATATTTGGTATGTACTGCCTTCTACTAAAAAAACCAAGTCCTGACTTGATTTAGGAGAAAAGTAATGGCTACCTGCATGCTGAATGCAAAGACTATGGGAGTGTACATACAATGGACAGTACAAACTTTGCTGCTTATAAATAATTCAAAAGCAGACGATACATCTCAATCTCTCTCCAACTCAACTAACTCAATACGCTTCGACAAAATATAGCCGGAGCAACTGTGATAATTTTTTGAGTCATGTAGGTATTTACCATTTGTACATTCCTACTTCGGTACTAGTTACTGCAACATTGATGGTACTGCCAATGTCAATATCATAAAGAATTACTTCCAACCCCTCTAGGGCCGCCAACATCACATAGGTACTTTTATGATCTTATACTGCAATTAGTTTTAAGTAGCACAACATTTTGAGATATGTTATTGCAAGTAAACGTAGGAAAACGTTAGGGAATTTTCAGCAAACATTTTCACTTATTCAAAGAAAATATTTACAAGAACAATTTACGAATTTATGAGAAATCACCAAGATTTGATCATTACCTTCAATGTTGATGAAATACTATTAGGATAGATGAATTTTCTTCTATGATAATTACTTTTAGATTACTACACTAAAAGTCTGCGGAAGTCCACATTATTATCAACAACTAAATGACCCATTCTTCATTCGTAATGTCATTATCTCGATGTTTCGGGATTTTATCCAGGGAAGATGTGTGTAAAATTGAAGAAAGCTAGTTTATTGTGGTTTTCTGTGGGCAATGAAATGCTAACATTTTAAGAGTATACTATAGAAAACATTAAATAGTTGCCCCCCGCCTGAACAAAGGAACGCATTTTCTTTATGGGGGCTTCATATTCGTAAATGGAGTGCAGAGGTATTGTTTGAAGTTTCACAATGCTTAAGAGCTTTATGGACATTATTATGGTGAAATAAATTCTCAATTTGGGAATCTCAACGGTCGTTTCACGTTATTTTTGACGTTAGCCTGAAATGTGAGTTCTTGAGCACTAATCTGACAAAACAGAAAAGTACACTATAGTACATTCAATGCCAGTGGGATTTACAAGTGAGCTCTGAGCTGGCAAAGACATGAAGTAGTGGATTTAGATGGAATATTTGAGATTTCGGAGGATTAGATTTATTTGCTTGGGAACGGGAAGTCGGTGTGGGTTTTGGTTGTGGCTCGGATTGGATAAGTTACAATTTAGGGGATGGGGCGGACTCGGAATACTTCACCAAGTTACGTCTTACTATTATTATACGTCTATTAGTGGAATCTTAGTGTAATGTATACAGTAATAATTTTGCTATTGTTGAAATACCTACATGTAATACAGAAACTTTAACCCATTAGTATGCTTCACCTACACAATGTTACCCTCCCTTTCCCACTGGCCACAGGCGGATGGAGAAAGGCCAAAAATTATTTATAGTTTATGATATTTTGATGTAACCAGCATTTCTTAGTTGTGGGAACCTATAAATATTCCAAGAACATAAAAGTGTTCTGCGAATTGTTAAGGGCAGTTAAAACTTGCGTAAGTTCAAAACAGTATCTGCTTCGACAATAAATTATATCTACAACTTTTTCAGGTCCATGCTACTTACTGCCAAGTTTTGCCAATACTATTTGCTTTTACTCAATCATAAATACAAACTGATAAATAATCTGTTTTCGCTCATCTAAATCCAGCCGTGTATTTTATGCACTATTGCGATTTATGTGTGACACCTATACGTTGAAACTGCCTGTGGTACATACGAAGAGTGAATTATATCTGCAATATAAAATTCTACTCATGACAAGAAATGACATAATAATTCAAGTAAATCCGAGTAAATAGTCAACACACAGACAGCGGCTACGTCTATGTATTAATAGCACTTAAATTACATGTACTATGTCATTCTACATTTTAGAATATGAGCAATACAGTGTAAACATGGAGTAATGTGGAATTGGCATCATGTAATAATTCTCGAGAGATATAATTAGCTTCTAGCTATGCAATTAGGTACACCTATATATATTTTCTAGGCTTGCTTCTTACATAACATTAATCGATATTTGAATGAGGAACATTGTAAAGTTACTATAAAACCAAATAATATTAATTCACACTAAGGCATGGATTTTCTATTTCCTACTTTAGATGCATTAAAGTTTATACGAAAGTAGTATATCTAAATACTTCCCATACAAGGTGCCTGTAAACTTTCATTTATACACTCGAATTGAATATTGCTATCTTTATAGCAGATTTTAGGGGACAGTAGACAATTTCCAAGTTTCCAATACATTACACCGACACCATTTTACTGACAATGTTTTTTTTTCTGCTATCTGTATTACAAATAAATTAAATGTGGTCCTGTGTTGTGTACCTAGAATTTATATGGAGGAATGAAACGTGACACAAAATTAAAGTGCATTTTTTCGTTGCCAATCTGTATAAAACTAGTACCATTAAAATAATAACTGTACACCTCGATTTTTTGTGTAACAAAACTAATTTGGCAATGGAAAAATTTGCGAGCAATGAAAGTACATGATTTACTATTGGGAAAAGTATTATAAAAGCAAGGAATGATACAATTGCTACTTCTCGAAATACATTGCTCTCGGGGACTTGGGCGCGGTATTAATTGACTAAATGATAAATTCACGTCGCAATAAGATGTGATGTTCTAATACAGTACAATCACAGTCTGATATTGCATGTACATACTAATAAGCTCGTTTATATAATTTAGCTTGCGTTGCCAACGGGCTAGGCTCAAGTTCAGTTATTGTATTACGTCAATTACGTGGCATTTAGTTAGTCCCCGATTTTTGTCCATGATAGCGAAGAAAACTTCGGAGATGGTCGTCTTGACCGTGTTCATTTAGTGGAAACGTCTGTGTTTGACGAGATTTGGGATGCTATCTATTATAAAGGTTAAATTAATGTTTTTGTTATCGATTCAGTTGTACTTGTACACAAAGCTGAATAGAAACGAAGCACTTTCTTCATGAAAACCAAGCCCACAGGTACAGTGAGTGAGTATAGCCCAACACAAACAACCAGCACAACGCACAACGGCACAACTTATCCACTCACGAAAACAAAACTTGCCACAAGAGTTGATTTACTGTTTACGGAATGGGAGAGCAGTTGAAGTGAGTCTTAACTCTGAGACGGGCGAATAGGTCGTCAATCTGCTGTCTACTACTTTCTCGGTCATTTTGCAAACTTGTACACTCAACTGAATACAGGGTCGCTTTCCTTGCATTCACTTGTGGATTGTTAAATGGAGGTAAATCCTACAACCGTTAGGAATACATTCAACATCATGCATGTGGGTGTTTCAGAAAACCATAGTTCACCGCAAAATAATTACTTACTATTCAATTACTCTGTTGGGCGAGTTTGCACGTACTGCTATTTAAGGTACTTACATGCTGAAAGTAAATGCTCTTTAAATGTCTTATTATTGAATTCCCATCATCAGCACAATCCCAACTCAACAACTATCAATCCCTGGGAAATAGGATTTCTAACAAATACCCTTTTTAGGGACTTTAATAATACAAATATAAAAGCAAAATTTTTGCCAAAGCAATACCAAAGATGTGACCATCTGACCATACTGTAAATTTGGTGTAAAATTTTCTCCTGACCCTTACTGATTGGATTAAACAATCTTGTAATGCAAATGCAACCGAGGACAAGTGGTTCAAATGACACATGTATATAACTGCAAAGTCTGTATTAAACCAGGCAAAAACTGATTTTTCTTAACAGTAAAGTAACTTCAAGAGAAATCAGACTTTTAGTTTTCCAGAGACAATTTGAGAATAGTTAAAAAAGCAGTAGATATTTGAAACATTTTTTTATGACTAAATAGAGCTTTCTACATCTAATATGCTTTAGTGGAGAATAGGGACCCCAGAAATATTTTCCCTGTGGGAGATATTTCATCTGTAAGAGATATTTTAACGGCAATTTTATCTGCAGTGAAAACACCTTACCCCTCATTTTTCTCTTTTTAAATCCTTTTACACAACATTCGTTGCAATGGGCGAACTTTGTGGGGTTCTTTGCGACTACTCTAGAGACATTACATAAAAATACATAGATCCTGGCAATTTCCCTCAATCTCAAAATCTCGACAAACAAGTAGCAATAAAGAAGAAAAAGGTATATTGTATTGACTTTTAACACACATTCTGATATACGACTCATAAAAAAGCCCAAAAGATTTTAGCACCTCCAAACCTCCCAGCTCAGATTGTTTCACATGGGACAGCCTTTGCTTAATTCTTTTTGTATTAAATTACCCATAGCATATAATGTAGGATTAATCTGATAATCTCTGTATAAGTAGCTTCGTATTGCGTAGATTGAGTAGCATCGTTCATGTTGTTTGGTCTTAGCTACAGATGGAACATTTAAACGAATTGTGTAATGTAATGTAATCTAGGAAATGCAATAAACAGAACATGGGTTGAGTTGTAAAGTATTTAGGGAGTCGGTACAATCAAATAATACAAGGATGTTGAGGTTCTTTGCTGGGACGGTTGACTTGGCTGTCGTGTCGACTGCTGTATTTAGTACTTGGACATTGACAAATGACAAGTATCTCTGTTTCTCGCAGCCGAGCTATCTGTCGCTTTAAGTTGGTTGCATTGCCCTAATTATACACTCTGAACAAATTGTAGGATTGAAGGGGTGCAAACTGAGCTTACAGATTTTTTACTGCATTTGAGGATTTCTAAATGCTATTTACGGTACAACAGCTCCATGGCAGTTACTAATACCGATTCTAGACTTACACAATTTTTCTCACAAGGGGACATTCACAAATTGCTATTTAGTATTAACATAATTTCTCCCCAAATAGCTTCGCTAGTCGCCTATGCATATTTACATTCTTATCATGAAGCACTGCTCCATTTATCGCTCATAATGCAGACATTCTTGTACACTACCTTATAAAAACCTAGTTGCCGAAAGCGGACATGTAGAAA
Organism: Tomocerus maximus; assembly: GCA_019776445.1. Lineage (NCBI taxonomy): Eukaryota > Metazoa > Arthropoda > Collembola > Entomobryomorpha > Tomoceridae > Tomocerus > Tomocerus maximus. The sequence continues at coordinate 19,000 of JABASH010001048.1, forward strand.
GCTCATTTTTATCAATCAATTACTGCCAATCGATGTAAAATCAAATTAGATTGAAACAACCGCAAACATATAGTAAGTTATCCTGATAACAGAGATACTAAATAAGAAACTACATCGAACTGTAAGTTACTGTCTTGCAGAGCAGAAATAGCATTTGCGAATCCTTAATTATACCTTTGCGTTAATGATGCACTATGGTAGTGTCTTTCTCATTTCGGTTCTGGCGTGGGAGGAATTAGATCTAGCCGGAGCACAATATTTTGTAATCTTGATCCTGAATAAACTGTAACTATAGATAAATGTACTTAATTATTACTAGCTACCTAAGCCTTGTGTGTAACTCAATGGAATCACATTGCTCACATGACTCAGCCAAAAAAGATTGATTAGAGGGCTGTCTAGATCAACTGATTTCTTCTACACATTGTAGGTATTAGTTCAATTCAAATAATCCATGAGTCGTAGCTAAAGTCACTACCAGCGTACCAACTTGTTCTGGGTGTAGCCGTAACAAAATAAAGTAGTGTACCTCTAAGGATTCCGTATTCTAGAGCAGCAAACAAATTGCATGAGTTGAGATACTCAGTGGCCTTATGATGGCTTTGTTAGAGTTTCATTCAAAGTGTATTACATTAGGCTAGACTTGGATTTGACTGTCTCCGATAATAATGAGATAAGAGATTGGAACGAGATTACATTGATTGATTCCAGTCGGATTTCATTTAATTGAGAATGAGCTATTTTACGATCTAATAATATTATTGATCGTGAGTTAGTCGACCGAGAGGTAAAAGTAAACAGTAAAACTTTAAATATGTCCACATAGACACTACACCGACCATCGAAACAATTCCCAGTAGGTTTTCTTACTTTGAGTAGGAGTTTGAACTTGAACGATTCCATTAAAATTGCAAAACACGGGTATCCAGTTTTGCACATTTGATAATTTACAAACTGAATATTATATTATCCGTACTAAAAACTCCCTAATGTAATAATAGGAAGTTTGCAAACGAAATTATGATATCGCTAACGATTTTAATGCAATGATATCTGTTCATAGCTGTAGCCTATATCGGTAGTTGCAGGCTATGTAATGAGAATATGCTAAGATAGAAATTTGGATTAGAAAATGCAAGTTGTTCCCGTTTCCTCCGGACATCTGGAAATAAACATAATTGGAAAGATAAAATTTTAGGATGATGAACAAAAGCTAATGGGTCTCCTGAAATGTAGATTCGGGCTTCAAAGTGCCAGTGCTAACTGCTAACCAAAGGCAACACTGAATAATGAAAGGTTGGAAAATGGGAATGTGTCGTTAATTAGTTGCTGTAATAATTGTAGCAATGCATTCCATAATCCTAGATTACACTTACATTAGATTCGAAGCATGTCACTTAGTCCATCATTCTACAATTCCCACTTTAGAGGGATATTCTAGGTCTCTCTGTCTAATGTCTTGAGGAATAAAGTTTATACTGCAAAAAAGAATAGCATTCTGTAAGTAAGCCAGGGTTCAATGAATCTTTGTCGAGGAGGAATAAAAATAAAGAATATTCCAATGACTCGTCTTAATGGTAATTTAAGCCTTATATGTCTATGTGATGTAATTAAGCTATAGCTCAAGATTCATTGTATACTACATTTTATGACATCGTATTGTGACTTCATGTTTATTGACTACGCCTTGATAATGTCTGTCATTATTTTGACATCGAAACAATAGATTACATTTGCATGTAGTCCTACTCTATACTTTCATTCATGACATGGTGGATTTCATAACCAATGGGGCCGAAAGTTAAGACTGTAAAGTAAACTAGTAGTTAAATTACGCAAGCAATTAGAAGAGTTGTCCTGTCAAAATTTATCAAAAACTGTAATCTTCATCAGCTGAATACTATTTTTGATAACAACACGGTAGGACGAGCAGCTTTTAAATGGTTTGTGTAACACAACTAAATTATTTAAGCATAAATCCGCATTAAATTAGGTAATGGCCAATTAAAAATCAACATGTGTACCAAATATCGAACGGAGCTCCGAATTTTGCAATTTCTCATTCGTCATTTGGCAATCCATTCTAGCATACTTGATTTGTGTGTCTTTCATATTGTGGATTGCTAGTGCAAGTAAATAAATAAGTACAATACCTAAATTACCTCTTTGCTATATGTAAGTTAACATTTGTCTTCAAGAAAATGTTCTTTCAAGCTGTCAGCATACGGAATCGGATTAAAAAAGTTGGTTTATTTGCATTTTATGCAATTGGTGAACCAAAGTTTCGATGCACCAGCTTTGTGAGTTTCTCTAATTCTTACATGTTCGTTTTTCCCAGGTTATTTTTTTACTGGTATTTGTGCCATGGATAAAATAGAAGATGTCACAAAGTGTAGTAATAAGAAATCATTGAAAGAGATACAGAGTCGCCTTGAGGCTTATCTTTTGTATGTCATGCATTAGATACCTAGCTGCTCCACAAGCCGAGCAATACCCCTAGAAATGGAATTTTTCTACAAATCAAAAGAAATTCCAAGAGCTGAATCGTAAAACTGCAATTTAGGCAATTTATCCCAACCATTATCACTAGTAGACTCCCCACATCTTCTTTTCCGACCTTGTCATAATAACTAATGGGAAAGCATTGCGAAAAGAATTGCAAATCGGAATTCCTAAGGGATATGCAAATTAGTACCTTCAAACCAGGTCTAAAATAAAATGAAAGCAATACTCAATTTTCTATTTCATAATTTAGTAGCAATGTGGTTCTGTAATTTACGGTCAGTGAACAGCGAACATTCTAATCAATGACCTATGTCTACAATGAAGATATATTTACATTTACGCCAAGGTTAGATCAAATGTCATTTCTATACTCACTATAGTGTATTTTTTGTCCTTGGCTTAATTTGCTCGTGTGACTTTCATGATTCTAGTAGTTTTGCATGAATGAAAATTTCTTTGGGGCATTCTTAACGATTGCAGTCGTATTTAAAATTTGTAATACCTAACTATACATTAGATACATTACTTGCAACTTACAACTACACTTAGTATTAGATGTGGCTAGATTCAACCATTTGAGTATCCTTCAAAACAGAAAAGTCGACTGTTAAGGAATGCAAAATTCAATTGCTCATTCAAGGCTTTCAGGGAATCTCCTTCATCTCATTTCAAAGCATTCCTTTCATGAAATTCTAGAAACATCTACTGAATAGGTACACTCAGGCAAGCGAAAACGAATTCATTTGTAACATGTTATGTAAAACAGCCTCGTATTTCCAGCCTTGATATTTGTGAGTATTTTGTTACGACTACAATACAATTACAACTTTTTAGTGCTTTCAAATAAAGGGAGCCTTGACTGATTCTTAAAAGTTGTAAGCACTAATAATGGACATAGTGAAATCTTAACCTTGAATATACTATGCCTGCAACACCAACGAGCACTTTTCGTTGGTGACATACTTTATCCTTTTTACTTCCATCCGTACCTACACAGAAACATAATATATACTACAAGCATTGCTAATCCTGATATGAATTTGTATCTAGGTATTTAAACCTACTTATTATATGAGGACAACAAAAATGTTCAAATTGGTAAATAAATATCTCACTTATCTTCCCCAACAGCGTTTCTGGATTCTGGAAGAACAGTTCAATTCTTGGTCTCTTATACAAAACTTGACTGAATTTTCTACATTAATTTCCAATTCCATAGAAAAGAAAATGATAAAAACAGATACAAAAGTCCATTACAATTTCTTAATATTGTCTGCATATGCGTTTCGTACAACTGCAGATACTAACGTCAGGATTTCCAGTAGTGACTATGATAATATTATATGAAATCAGTCCTCGACTTTCTAGAAATGTCAAACTAACATTTGGCAAAGTCGGCATCTTGAGCGTAGGCATATTATATGAATGCAAAGATAATTAGAAATAAATTACTTTTCAGTTCGATATGGTTGGAACTCTGGGAATTGTCAAAAATTATTCCCCATAACTTTCTTGTTCCTTATTGTCATTTCCTTGAGTGATGGGTTGGGATTTTCTCCCAACAGTGAATGCCTTTCATCATTCTACAAACGAGACAATATAAAATGATTGTACACTAACATTAAGAGTTTAGTTGAGCTCGTTGGGTCAACTCAACATTAACAATCTCTGAAAAGTCAAATAGTATTGGATTACGAGCTGCATCCATTCTTCCAAGACCAAGCTGACGATCCGTGAAATTTGTCGGAAAAGAAAATTATATTTTCCCTTTGAAAAGGAAACAGAGAAAGGCTCAAAGAGAGTCTCATTGCGTCACATTACGTTGGAAATTGCATTGCAGTGAATCGACTCGAGTAGCTGCTTTTCTCTTGAGGGAAATGATGCGAAAGAATGGCAAGAACAATAATACACACTGAATTTCACTGGCTGTAAATACCACACCTAATACTACACAAAATACCAATACCTACTTCATTCCACCAAAGCCAATACCTTTCTCTCTAATCTTTTGACTATATGTATACTAACATAGATAATCCAGTGAAATAAAGGTATAGCAAAAGTAAACAATGATCCTTATGTGTAGAATCAAATACAAAAGGTACACAAAGAGCTGCAAATCCATCCGCGGTCATCAAATCGAGTAAGTCAATAGTAATTGTCCGGACCTGCCTGATCAGAAGATTCAATTGGACCGAACAATACAACGACTAAACCCAAAATACTGATGGAAACTGAAATAAACTGTGTGCACTCGTCAGATATTGCTCATATATTTATTCCAATAATAGCAAGACATTTCTCCAACTACACACTAAGCTTGATATAACTCAAACCATTAAACATACGGGCCCAATAAATCATATTCCGGCCTAAATGAAGTAACATTCTTTAAAACTCGATGCAATCACAATTCTACCTATATACAGAGCATTATGTGTTTTTATGATGGGGAAGGACATAGTAGTTTTTAGGAAAGTGTTAGTTATACCTATATAAATAAAAAACATTTTTGGCAATGCCATTTTCCATCTATGGTCAGGTAATGACATCGAGCAACATAAACTGACTTTTACTCAGCAAACTTAAGTTGGAATGCAGCAGAGTTCTTACGTAAATAATTTCCATAGAACATTGGCTATCAGCCAACTTGAATGACTGAGGGATGAATTAAACTTCTTAATACGTTGTTTATTGAATATAAATACGCTAATTTCAATTTCTATTGAATCATGGAAAGTAACGCCCTCGAAAAGTCAATCATTTCATTTTTTCAGGTCATTTTTGTCATTTATATCTAATTCATGCAATTTCCGTGCCAATTAAATGCAAACATTCACTATTGTCTACGCTATTATGTAATCGAGTTTGGCATTGTTGTACCATAATTATCCAGAAATACATGACGGAGTCGTTTTATAAGATCAATGATATTACCATCCATGATGCTACTATTACGTATTATTATTATGTGTATCCACTTATTTTCTTTCTCCTAGTAGGTATATCCTTCTGTCATTCGATGTGACCGTTTCACCCCAGGATTTTAGTGTAATCATTAATCTACAATGACCTTACAAATTAGGAGTGTGTGCATACTACTGATAGCGCATTGACAAAAGGGTACGTGTAACTTGTATAACTGGCAGTGCTGTGAAGATTGGAGATGATGTACTATCTGCTCTGCACCATTGTTCACATGACACACATATATCATGTATCTTATCTCATCTGCCCATGTCTGTATGTACATAATATATACTATACAAAATTACGAGCAATGATCTTTTGCGAGTGATTGCTTCTTCCTATTTTTTCTATTTTAGGAATGCTTTAAGTTTTTTGTTTTACCAGTAGAAACCTTTTAAACTATGCTAAGAGTTTCAGAAAGGAAACCAGAAAATTTCAGTTTTCCCTGAACAGAAATAGATCGTGGTATGAAGAAGGTCTAGGTATATAAAAGTAATCTACGAAAGCATAGTACGAATTCTTCCCGATTGTTCCCATCAACTGTTCATCACTGTCATGATCAGTTTGAGAGGAAGGAAAGTAGTACAGAAGTACAAAATGTGTGCCTAAACGCGCTATATCAAGCATGATGACAAACATTTAGGATTCATCAGGATATTCTTTGAAGTACCACTTCTGCATGATTGGATTTGAGCTGGGAACAAAAAAAGCAATTATATCCATTGAAAAGTTTTGCAAACAAGCAATAACATTTCTCTCTGCATGCCTGCACAAATCATATCAAAGAAAAGATGAAGGAAAAGGTGTTTTCAGTTCCGTCTAGATCAACAGTCAATGATGCAGAAGTTCTAACATTAATTTAGCAAGGTTCATGCTTAAACTACAGATGTAAATTCATCAATGGAATTACATCTCTGGCTAGGACATACAGTTAGCGAAGCAAATAATTGGTGATCAGAAGAAAGTTATCAATGAAAGTAGAAAATAGAGAAGGGAAAGTAACTTTTCCTGAGGACAATCAATTATTAGGTGCCTACCACTGAATGCCATTAACTTGGCTCCAAAGACAGTCAGTAAGTCATTGTCTTTACTTAGCATTCTTCATCTACGATGTTGGATTAAGGCTTACCACCCAAAACGATTACTAGATATTACGTTCAATTTCCCGGAAGCCAGTCACATTCTATCCTACAGGGATAAGTAACCCCGATGTACATGTCACATTCCCTATAATTAAACAAACAATCACCCCGGGCAGCTAAGGAAGTCCCTTAATGAATCTAGTCCACAATTAAACTGCTAAGTTGTACCGTACTTCATGTCCCTGAGTTAGTCCCGGAAAAATATTTCTAATTTATATCGGAAATTAAGAGTCTGATCACGCTTCGTAGCCAACGTGAGCTGTAGAAATTTGTGAAGGAGCTTCCGCAATTAATGCTCAATGACTTTTTCTACAAACTTGATTTTGATTGCTGCATTCTGCAAGTGGTCCTAACTAAGTGCAATTATTTTGATGCAGAAATTTGTGAAGGAGCTTCCGCAATTAATGCTCAATGACTTTTTCTACAAACTTGATTTTGATTGCTGCATTCTGCAAGTGGTCCTAACTAAGTGCAATTATTTTGTAATGTACACCATGGGTTGCGCCAACAGTAAATATTTACTCGCTGACACTGATGTGATATCGATGGAGGGCTGTTGTAGGCACATTGTACAAAATTAAAAGACTCGAAAGAATTTACGATACTACTGCAGTGAACCTACATTTCACTTTATTTAGGAATAATATACTGATAAATCGATGAACATCTAAAATTTGTTCTCTAAATGCCTTCACACTCCACACAGTCGAGTAATAAACAATTCACACTAAATCCTCAGTAGCTCTTTAATTCTGACGGATATTTCCCCACTTTTTGCATACGCTGCACTAGTAAACTCGTAAATCGCAATCCTGTAATCTAAAATGAAGGTTAGGCAACTACATAACCGTTTCACATGAGAACTATTTATAGCTTGCCATGAAATTCTAATTCTGTTAAAAGGATATATGACTTTATTCTGCACTATTAGCCACAACACTCGTGAGAAAACCCGCAGCTCATTAACATTTGATTACTTTACCACGCCACACGGTATGTACATATATATGATATGCGCACAATTTATAGCTACATATAATTTGCAAATGTGCAAGTATGCAGATTTATATGACGGGAAAGGCTGAGGTGATAAATTGAAGCGGAAAATAACTTAATAAGAAAACTTCATAAATTGTCACTATAATCCGGGTATTTTGACGGTTATGGGCTGTACCCGTCAGAGTCTACTAATTATTGTGGATAAATTTAGGTAGTGATTAGTGATGACGAACGATGACATGAGTGTTAACCCGAAAGTCAATGATGCCCTATCCTACTAGTAAAATATTAACGGTGAAAGGTGAAACTGAGTCTCGGGAGTTTCGGTCGATGATATAAGAGATTGCCCTGAAAAAGTTATTTAAGTGTGTCTCGATAATTCAGGTCTGGGAAAGAAAGTCCGTAATAGATTGAGAATGGGAGAAAATAGTGGGCATGAGCTTAATTAAATGTTAAATAATGTAAGATAAATAAATAACTTACTTGATGTAGTGGGTTCTATCTTGGAAATAACTGTAGTGGCAAGAGCAATTGCTTTCACTTGGCTAGAGAAAATGAATAATGGATGGAGTCTGATGTCATCTTAGCTTACCCCAACTGAAGAATTTGGCTGAAAGCAGGCAGAACTGGGGAAAAGGACTTTGTCATGCAACGGGAGACTTGAGTTTGACATTCTAACAAATGTTGAATGGTATCTAAAGGTATTTAGCATGTAACACCGTCATGGTTGATTTGACCAGTCCACTTACCACAGTCAAGAACTCTTAAGAAGTGCACGAAGTCGTTTTCCCCGAAGCACTGCCTGGTTCTGCAGTTCTGTCTGCAGCCAGGATTTTTGGGTTGGGGTAAGATAAGGAAAACCTCAATTAACGCTGCAAGCTGATTCCTCTTTAGTATCTGGTATAGACGTATCTGCCGGGTTGTCAATTTCCACTTGAAAGGAAAGAAAGATAAGGCTTGTCTAATGTACGCATTAACATGAGTAAAAGAAAACTCAGGTACAAACAGAGTCGGGTAGGTAGAAGGTGTAGATTTAGGACACCATTATCGAAGGAACTATATTTATCATCCGAAGAAACGTGTGTTCATCTGTCTATAGCAGTTCTTTCTTGTAAGAGGGGATATGGCACAGTGGGCAATAGATACAATTCTGTCCCCAGGGGGTCACTATAATGTAATCTATATTTGATAGGATGGAAGTGCATATATATTGTAAGAAGGATCTACTTGGTGAACTTTCTCCGAAGACCTGTCAATCCATTATGGTTTCGACGTAGGTAACAGGCACAGAATGCCACAAAGGGAATACTTACTACAAAGGGGATCGCGAAAACTTTAATGAATTGGATCGAAAGCTTGCAGACGTAACTTATTCTAATTTAATTCCCCAACAAAGAGATCAAATTACCTATACTGTGTTTGGCAGTGCAGGTGTGCGGAGAGAACTTAATTATGATACACTTTTTTTCGAACTAGATTGTAGGTGACCTAAATTGCTTAATGGTCTTCAGTCTTAGTGCGTGTGTGAACAGTTCCTACAGATTTTCAGAAAACTGCACACAAGGGGTGTGAGAAAACTTTTTTTACAGATTGTTTATGACTTTTTCGAGTTGTTAGTTTTTGGATAGATACACTACTGGAGGATAAACAATCAGAAAGAATTTCCAATCAGTTTAACCAAGAGTAATAAGAGTGCTTCGCTATTGTGTGCGAACTCTCCGGAAGCTACAGATCGACTGGCGAAGAAAAGTAAGAGTATGAAGAGTAGGTGGAACGAGCTCGAGATGTACACAGGCTACACATGCTGGAACAACTCTCAGAGTAAATACTCTATAAGAAAATGCTCTGCTAAACATTGTTTAATAGTAAAAGTTCTTAGCTCTTCGTGAGTTCCTACAATATCGGAATTACGCTTTCTTGCATTAGCAGTATTCGTAAGGATCGTCCTATTATACTACTTTGTAGATCATTGATTTGAAAACAACTTAAATGATTGCAACTTTTTTACTTACGCAATATCACTAAATTTTTCCAGTTTTCTTTGGAAATGTCACTGTCAGCTTTTCCTGGAGAATCGAGAAAACCGGCGGCATTTACCATAATGATAAGGGGTATTATTTTCGGATATACTAAGCTTTTACCATATTCAAATATTGCCACTCTAAGTACTTACAGCATATTTTATGTACAATAAGCACTGAAAAATGTGCTCCATTTAAAATAATACTCTGCTGTTGTTCTCCGTGCTCGGCAGAAATATGAGTTGTGCATTATTATATTCCTCATTTGTGCAATTCTCAAGAACATATAGAGAAAGTGTGATAGTACGCAACACGCAATGCTCGTAATGACTTGTCATTTATCATCGTCACACAGGACTGCAGTTCAATTCATCTATAATTCAGAAGAAAAATGTCTCCAAATCTGGCTGTTCCTTGCGGATTGTCTGGATCTGCTGGATGGGTGCCAGTAAAAAATGTTGTCGGGAGGCTAGTGTTCGATCATCCATCAGAGAAACAACCTGTAACAGAAGATTTCGAAACCCCGGTTCAAAATGCAGTAGCTATTAGGCACGTATACGTAGTAATGTAGTATGAAAAGAAAATCGGACGCAATGAAAAGCCGAAACGAACTACTCGAAATGTAGAGGATGAATTCTGCCCGGCTACTTTACTATTAGTAGTCACTTGAGTTATGTGTAGATATGGGATGGAAATCCCTGTTAGCTCTTGTGTCCTATGTCCATCAGTCGAGAATTCCTTAGTACAGTGGTTATAGAAAAGAACAGCTCTAGGCTTAACAATAAGTAAAGCCAAATCTTTGGCTTTCATGAGCCGGAACAGTGGTTTACTGCAATAAGCATTTCCTTTGGCAATACAGAATCCCTTCTGAGGGTTTAAATCTCTGTTTTGTAAAGTAAAAGCCAAGCTATTAGTGAAGTCGGCTAACCTGAAGCTTTCATTAAAAATATTAGGCATTTTTTCTTGGAATAACATTCTGGGTAAACATTCCCCATTCATAATAATATCTAAACCCAACTCCTACACCACATTCCATTATACCCTTTCTTCTCAGCTGCTAAACTTTTGCCAATTATTTCATTCAACATCATCATTGTGTGATATAATTTGCTTTGTTTCGCGTAAAATGTTACAGCAATTTAATAGTTCTCCAGAATAAGATGGTTTTCTCTATATAAAGCTACATGCTTCGTCAATTTTGCTGTATTTGGTGAGTTATATATTTAGTAGGAGCTGTAACAATAGGAAACCCGTGAGTTGTTTACACTGAAGTTTGCACACTCGGGAAACCTGAAACCCTTTTGGGCAGAAAGTGGAAAGATTTTATGTACGGAATGGTGCAAACTTTTACCTCTAAAAAATTAACATCC
>JABASH010001049.1:0-30000 GCA_019776445.1 Tomocerus maximus
TACTCAACCTCCTTCTGCAATGGCGTGATCTGGTCCACCGACTTCCAATATTCTGTGTTCCTCGCCAACTCTAACAAATGGAAATCTCTCTCCACACTGTCTCATTCTTCAGTCCATGATTTGCGTCATAAATGGATGAATGACACATTTCACTTCTGTTTTATGGGACTAATAATACAATTTTTAAAAACGTCTTCAGGTAGCGCAGCACCTTTTCTTTATGATGTACAGCACTGGAACGGAATTGATTGAAAATTTGGAAAAATCGATTGTGCTAATTATTTCAATATCCTTTGTGAATAGATTGCTTATTAAAATTTTATCAGCGTTAGTAATAATATACTTACAGAAATTGGAGGAGATATTATGTAATCAATGCACAATGGCAAGGTCAAAGTAATCAAAGATAGGAGAATTATTTGGTAGAACATACTTTTAAATTAATTGCTGTCAGATACTGTTTCCAACTATACAAATTGGCTTTTTCTGAAAGACGAAGTGTGTCTAGATGTGTTTAATATATAGTTACCGATTCCGATAAGAATTTTGAATATTTTCATGTCGAACCCTCTTCTCTCTAGTATATCCTTTACCATCCACATTAGTTAGTATCATTAGTTAAGTTAGTGTTTAGTCAGTTAGTAGGATATTATTTTGTTTTGTCCAAATTCCTTAATGATATAGAATAATAGCCTACCTTTAGTTCTCACATACCTATTTGTGTAATATACACCTTATTCTCACCAACTCACATAATTAGTTATAACTTATAACTCAATTTTCGCCTTAATATAAGTATTCACATACTAACATCGTACCTACATACTTAGTTATCATAACTTCTCACACCTATTTATATACTCGTGCACTTACTACTTTATAGACATCATAACTCTATAGTAGTTATGTTATGCCTATAATAGTTATGCCATGCATTTCTGTTAAGTATTGTTAAGTATTAGGGCATGTTATACACGTCTGAATGAAAATCTCTGTAGGATAAGAGAGCATTGTAGATATTGCATAACACAATATTTGTGCATAGTGATGGGGCTGAAATGTTTATCATAATTTGGAGAAAACGAAGCCAATAAAAATGATATATCGAAAGAGTTGAGGAGAAAGGCTGCGGCGTTTGTGCACTAGCCGATGGTTGTGAGGATTTATGCTCAATGCATGGAAAATGGAAATGAGAGCTGTATAAAGAATAAACGAACATATGTTAAACAAATGTGTGCTCAAGATGTATGACGGCATTGTATGAATGCCGATAGAGAGATAGTAGAGATAGGAAAGAATATCTCGGAATATGTAATGGGAAGATGTAAAAAATGAAGTAGAGAGAAATGCGAGGTTCCTTTACTTTGTATGAATTTTAGGTAGGTAAAAAGTGAGTAAGGAAGGAAGCAAGATTTCTAAAACTGTGACTGTGTATCTTCCCTGTTTATAATGTCGGTTCTCAGTAGCAGTCAGTAGTCTGAGCACAGGAGTACTTGCTACATGAGCTCTCTGTCAGTAAACAGGGAAGACATGCATATCTTAGTCTAACGTATGTAAGTAAGTAGCATTCTGGAGATATATTTGTAGCTGTAAGTGGAGGCAGCAGTGCTTATGTGTATAAACTCGTTTTGTGTACTTTACATGAGAGCGAACTGAATTTTACTATATTAACTGAGTCTCATCCTATACGGCGACTACAGCCGCATCCACATCATACTTTTTCACTATCATCTACAAATCGACAAGAAAGGAAAGAAAGAGCACGAGTCATTCTATGAAAGCAGAAAAGAAAATAAAAGAATTGTCATTCTATATGCATCTGTTCACTTCACTATGCTCCACACAGAGAAAATGTCCTTAGTCCTTGCTTGACTTGGCCTTTAGCATCCTATCTATATAGGCTAACTGTAGTTTATACACCAAAGGTTACCTTAGGTATGTCAGCATCGTAGTTCCTATGCCGTGTGCACTCCTAAGGCATGTGTACTTGGAACGGTGCTATGTGATGTAAAAGATGTATACAGGCAGAAGATAAAATGTAAGAAATAGCAGGAGGGCAGATAGACAGATCGGTGTAATGTAAAGCAAAGCAGGTAATTCTGGACAAGATACGTACAGATAGCAAAGATGTGATGATGATACTATTCTTAACGACATTTCCCTCCGACTATTTCTTTGAGAATACTGTAAAAGGTACTCACTTGCTTCCAAGGTGCGTATTAGTAGTGGGAGCTTGACTTTGCTTAGATTGCATATAGGATTTGTTAGATGCATGCAGTAATGCAGTGTATTATGTATGTAAACTCTCTGCTCTACTTCTGCACTACTAAATATAGTTAGGAGTACAGATAACTACAAGCATCTCATTCCGAGTAGCTACTATGAAATTCAGAGCGATATATTAAGTAAATGATAGTAGGAGGAAGACGTAGAGTGTGATGCGAGTGTGGTATGTAAAGAGGAAGGTAAATAGACAGAGTATAGTTGTGTTTGTCACGATGAAAAGAACAAAGATACCAAAAATAAGACTGTGTGGTAATGTGACAGAATGGAGGAGACAAAGAAGTCCTGGAGTAAAAAGTGTGAGCAGAGAAAAGAAACGGAGGAGCTGGTTATTATGTGATGCACGCATTCTGGAAGAACGTGTGCTCCATGCTCAATGGCTGTGCAAAAAGTGTGCAAAATGAGACTAGCTTGATCTTTATGTTGTGTGTGCACTTATGCTTATGGATGTCTGTTATATGCAGAACAATGCTCATTTTCTTTCATGTTGTAACTAAAGACGAGTCTCAATACTTCGCTTGAAAGCTTTAGTGCCAAATGTCAAGTCAAGTCAGTGGAGAATTCCCCTTTTACTCTAACAAATGAATAAGCAGATATACATACAAACTATACATATGAATGCCAAAAGAGAAGTGTCAATTGTTTCGTTGTCTCACTCAACATCAACTCCCAGCACGTCTTTATTATCGATAACACTTTCTGCACCTACAAACTTTTACATCCCTCTTTTATACATAAATACATATTCCCCGACTGAACAATCACAATACTTTCATTCCCTAAGCTATTTTACAAAATATTCACATTAAAACTCTATTACTTTGTACTTATACAGATTGGTGTGAAATTAAGATTATAAGTCACAATTTGAATTAACCGCCTCGTTTTCTTGGATCCTCGCAGGTTGTGTGAAAACTGCACCTCATAATTTGTATTTATGAACCACAAATTCTACGAGCTACTTGGCAGCAGCCACTCAGCTCTCAGTAGTGAGTAGACTACTCTTCATATTCAGCTCTAAATACGCTAAAGCGATAAATGAAATATCTGCAATGCATTAGAAGACGATTAAAAAATGGATTCTTTATTCACAATTTGCAACGTCTAATGCAGTCATATTCAATGAAAGGTTTTGTTAATGTTTGGTGCTTACTTAGCTGGAATATTATTATGTAAATATGTATTTGTATCAGTACACGACAACATATTTTTTTTTATGTCGAACAAGGAACACAACATGCTAAGCTTTTTTGTGTGGAGAATTGCTTTAAATTTCTCAACGCGTCTAAGCAATTGCTCTCTCATCGAATACGCAAGTGTAAATCATTCTTCAAAATGGTACATGTGAGTACTGAGTAGTAAAGCAGACATAATGCTACAAATACTTTGGTATGTATTCCATGCATACCCCTTCGCTCCTTCACGTTTCTGCTATAGAAGTTCAATGGCAATAAGTCGTTTGAATACGCTATTGATACTGTTTGATATGTATTGATAGATAGATCACATAAGTAGACATGCAGAGTATAATACACAACTCCAGCTGAATTATTTACTTGTGTATCTCCTACTGGAAGGAGAAAAATGGGTTCTCTATGCAATATAAAATCTTAACTTGCTATAGCACTCTGTAGATATAACTTTAAGGATACATAGTCGGTATATTTTGTTTATACTATGTAGGCTATCTATGTATATAGCGAAGCTGGGTGATTTTTAAGGACTGCATAATTCTGTGTGTGTATGAAGGTAATCTTTTCAGCTTACCAAGTCCACTCCAGCCAAGTTGACTTCACTGAGCATCAGATAAGTACATAATATGAGTAGAGTAATGATAGTAATGATATATATACGAAGAAATTTTTAATATTGTAAAAATGTAATTCTTTTCCATTGTATCCATATGTACGTATACTTCTATTGCTTTTCTGCAGCACATACATATGTGCGAGGTTACATGGGATCACAAAGTATGATATTACAGCTGCCTGCCATTGGGCCTTTCTAACTCAATTTTTGATGGGTATCATATAAAAAAGATGGATTTGCAGTAAATTTCAATGTTGGCAATGGAAATGCTATTTTCTTTGGGAATATAGCACTATAACTTTGCATTACATCATTGTATTCGAAGAAAGATGATATTCATTGAAAATAGAGTAGAGCAGTAGTCAGAGCAGAAGTGAAACTGTCCAACGAGCCGTGTATGCATCGTGAGTATAATTTGTAGCTTTTTGCTCGAGTTTACAGAGAACTAGTTAAGAGTTAAGATGGGATGGATAGATTCTGTCTGTATTGTTTAGGTCGTAATACGAGATTGTGATAATAATAAGTTAAGAGTACAACATGCATGTGGATGAAAGAAAGATGTTTTAAAGGATATTAAAAGGGAAGTTAAGACTATGGGAGTGAATTCTCTCTTTTTGTGCATTCGTATTTCATTTCTGGTTTTTGTGAAATAGAGGGCATATTGAAAGTTAAGGCAACAGTCTTGATCTAAGGGACCTTAGCAGAGTCTTTCGTTTTCTGGTCTGATGCTCAACACGACACGACTCTTCTGTTTGGCCCACTTTTTGCATTCTCCCTGAGAAGTCGAGCACTGTGCTTTCTTACTTGCCTTCTGCATCTGCATTGAAAACTGAGATCGACATATTATACGTACTCCATCCTGAGTTTAATACAAAAAGTACACTTATGTAACGTTACTACGTGCATACATCTACTAAAAAGCTCCTTATCCTTCCTTCCTCCAATTTCCCTTTAAATTTGAATCGAGCGACCGATTTACGGCTTAAACTGCTGACCTGTTCATATTTCCTTTTGTTAGTCACTACAATACTACAGAACAGCATTGTGCCACATTATTATACGTAGTAAGTCTGTACTGGAGACAGCTTACTTTCTCCACGGCTTTCTCCTCCATCCTTTGAATGTCATACAATTGTCGTTGAGTTGAGTCCAGTTTACTAAGTTTATATGAGTGTTCGCTCGATAGGCAATGGTGTACATAACTTGTCTTGCCTTCATTTCATTCTGCTCACTATTCAGAGGCAGTCGGGGTCTGAATGTACATATAAAGACAGCGTATTACAGAAAGTATTAGTCCGAAGGAGTACGGCCGTATTAGAGAGCTGAAAAAGAATGAGGATGAGAGAAAGAAAAATCGCGGCATGGCTCATGGCATCCGTAACGTAGAGCAAGTGAAGCTAGGCGCACAGGGCAAATGAACAACGTCTCTCCTTCCTTCCGTAGATTCTCATGCACATTCCGAGCTTCATGAAAAAAATACATATTCATCGTAATAAAATTTTATGCTGAGACATAATATCAAATATCAAAAAATCACATAGTTCCACATACATGAGTATTCCAAGCATTCCTTCGAAATTTGAAACAGAGGCTCAAGTCTCAAGCAAAGTGCTGATCGAATAATAAGAAATAGAATAAAATCAGAGAAAGTTGTAATGTTAGTGCAGAAGTGTACGGTTGTCCCTTTCCTTTATAATAATATAACTTTACTTTGGGTTTTACAACCAATTCTCCCTATTTCATCTGTCTTCACAATGATATGGCATTTCAATTTATATTGCGTATTATATTATTGGATATTATTATTACTCTTACTACTGTGCAAGACTTCCCTGTCGTTTGGCAAGGCGTCTTAGACATGCCAAGGCACTCACACACTCAACGACTACAACTGCACTGCGCGGCTCCCTACCCTCCACTCGGCTCAGCGTCCTCAGCTCTCAATACTCGAAACAGAGACACTACACATACCCGTAATATTATTTACTGTTTCTTCCAGACTCAATACACGAGGGATGGAGTAATTCACTATTTTCTCTTATGAAATCATTGCAACTTTCTCCGACTCCTAAATCTCCTCAATGCTAACTTTGTTTACTTTATATCTACTCATTCATCTTCAGAAATTCTTTCCAGATTCTTCTACTGCTCTGTAACTACTTCAAATACAAGCGCAAATATTTTCATAAGTTTTCTTTCATTATTAATCTTTTCAATCAGTGCCACATGCTTCATTACTCAACGAATATCCCCGAATCAGTGAAAGTCATTTTCACAGTCCCATATTAATACAAAACAGATCTAAATACAATTATTGGTGATAATTAATCAGTTTTTGTAATGCTTAAGCTATACTGTGGATGTACCGAATTAATTAATTATCAGAATTAAGCGAGGAAAAGAAGATAATATCTATTCAGTCAGTGCTGGGAACGAACACAGAGATGATTATGAAAAGCTTGCAGAATAATACGAAATAGTTAGTAGGACAAATTCTGCGAAATGTATGATGATCATATTTTGGAGCAGATTTTCAGTTGAGCTAGGTTGGAAGCTCTCAGTATTACATTAGTAAATGTGGATACTAAGAACCTATCTACAGCTATGCACTCGTTCAGAGTATTAGTTTACTCGGTGTTTTATGTCGACTGCTGCGAAAACCCCATCAGCTCAGCAAACTAACCGAGGAGATTCTCCAGGAGAAATGTAAAGAATGGATAAATTGGATTGGAGTTGGAGATGAAATCGGGAAAAATGTTGTCGAGGAGAGCAGAGTGTAGTGTGTGCACAACAGCAGGAATACTCCTACATACAATCACGCAGGATAACAATAGAATACTATGCCGCCTCAAAATCAGCAGTGGGATCATAGGAAACAGTAGTGGAGTGATGCTTGTAAAATAGGAGCCACGCAAAATTCATTCTCCGCTATTTCTAAGTATCATGAAGCTATAAGAACAGAATTGCATTTTGTAAATAGATATTCCAAACTCCAAATCCGCAGCTATGCTATGCTCCACACATTTAATACATATAAAGACACTTTTCTGCGGCTTTTCATCGCAATAAGTGTAAAAGCAGAAAAATAACATACCATCCCTGTACTGGGTATCTCGGAAATTTCTGGTCTCACAATCAATTACCTCTCAAATAATTTTTGCACTTTACTTTTTAAATGTTTAATTAACTAACATTAGATTAATCCTTTTTCTGGCCTTCTGTTAGCATTTTGTTGTTATACTATTAGGATTATTAGCATTGCATATTTGGAATTCAGAAAAGCAGGCTACCCTGTATTTTATATGCTTATTTAGGTAGGAACTATGTAACATTCGTTCAGTTCGCTCCGACTGGAAGTGGTGGAAGGAAAATGAAGGACAAAATAATATTATGGAATGGAATCGCTTGCTGTCTGAGTAGGGAAAGGCCAAACTGTAATAATCAGTGAAAGGAAACACATACGCACTAGTAAACTCAGCCAGCTGAGCTGATCTCTACAACAGAAAATCTTGCTAAGATAATCTCCATTCTTTCCTAAGCCAGATAAACAAACAAAAAAGCTTCCTCTGATAAATCTCTATTCTTCCCAATTTTTGTGCGTTTATATTTATACTTATGTTTAGTGAACCATATAATTATTGCCTTCAAGCATTGACTATGCTTATGAGAATATCTATCTCTGCGACAAAATATCACTGATCGAAATCTGGGAATGTGATGCATAATTTATTATAAAATATCCGCCAGAAACGTAAGGAAACCCGTTAATTTTACGATTACAAAATTTATAAAGGCTATAAAAGGAAGGAGTAGGAAATTGTATTAGGTGCGGATTCATACTTGTACGGATTTCTAGGATGAGTTATGAAGAGTTTGTGGTCAATGATTGTGTGTGTAGTGAAAAGAATCACTTAGCAGTGAGTAGGATGCATTATTGATAATGTGAGGAGGAAGTAGTGAATTTTAAATCAAATTGAGAATGAATTTTAGATGATGTGCTAAAATATAGAGGTAATGTGACAGATTTATGTACTGCTGGTTGTAAAAATATAAAATGCGAAGCACGAAACAAAGTTCAGTGAGTTGGTTGACTCAAGTCGGACAAGTATATATCGGAGTGAGTCTGGGTGGTGTCATGACTATTGCTTTAACTTTTATGCTTTGTTCACATCCATAATGGGAGTTACTTAAGCCAAGAAGAAATAAAAGACAAACTAACAAAAGATGACATTAGGATAGTTTAAGTTATAAGTGGAGAAAGCGAAGAGAAAGGAGAACAGAGATGTTGTAGTTTGTATACCAGAATGCTGTATGGAGTTGGTAAATAGGTAATGCGTAGGGAAGCAATCGATTCAAATGAGTAAAGAGGAAGAAATGACGGGACAAACTGTACACTTGGCTCTCCGTGTGGCGAAGAAAAGAAATGAAAAAATGGTGCGGCTCTCGCTAAAAGATTACTAATGAAAAAATGAAGGATTCCACTGACACCTATAAATTACTTGGCTTTGACTTTCCCTGCATTCTAATTTCTCTAAGAGGCCCGACAAAGTACACACGCAGAGAACAGAGCAAAGAAATGTAAAGGATTCATTTGGTTCCATATCCTTGTCTTGTCGGTCCTCTTGTACTCCAGTTTCCTTTTAAACATTTAGCTCGACTTGAGTAGAGTTCAGAAGCAAGAAACCAAAACAGCGCAACTGAGATTTCTTTTGTAACTCGTCTTTTTCGGTCTCGTAAAACTACAAAGTGGTTTCGTTTCCTTCCCTACACTTTGGCTGCCTATCGTTTTCTATTCTCCAGATTGGATTTACTTGGCACAGCACAGGAATCCAGTCAGAGCTATGGGGACTTACATCCCAAAGTGTCTACATACGAGATGTGCACTGCATTGTTGTGCCTAGTCTCCGTAGTCCTTTCCTTCACTTCCTTTCACTCTAAACTGCAATAGTCCCCACAATATTATAATCTACCTTACTCGCTAACACCACCATGTATTTTCATGCTGTATATGTATCTACTTGTAATAATGCGTAAGCTACAACCAACAAGCCGTATATTCCTCAGTGCTAAAAGGATGAAAACCAAAATCGCGAAAGCAGAGCACATGCAACCACTTTACCATTGGCTTTTGCTAGATTTATCCCAAGAAACTTGTTTTGTGCTCCTTCCGTTGTATTCCTTTGTGATGCATCCATACAAAACTCTAATGTGCATCCCTACATCCACTGCTACATACCACTAATAACTCTCAACATACCATCTTACACTAGTTAATCTATCTGGGATTACTTTGTATACGCAAATATTAAGAAACTACTACAATGGCATTCATTCCGCATGCATCTGAAACGATCAGCTTTGTCGGTCATAATAAGTAGGGACTCAATGAAAAGTTCAATTACCTTACAGACACGTCCGTTATAGCGAATTATTTATTTCTCCTTGCAAAGAACAAGTATTGTATGATTACCAAATACGCATCTGAAGTCAGCATCATCAACTAAATTCCAATGATAATGATTTTTAATCAATAACGCGGGATTGATGGTGCAGGAAAAATTAGTTGACTTAATAATATTTTATTATTCTTAAACCATTTATATCCACTGATGGTAACAGGTAACAGTAAAAGCATTCTTGTTCATAGGATTGGATGGAGATATAGGAAAATCAATAGGGAAATTGTAAAAATGTGCTATTTTATTATAAAGCTTCTTATGAAATGCACACAGTTTAATATATGTAGAGTATTTACCAAGGATGGCATCACTATAACAGATCTAAACTACAAACAGCAACTACTAACGATACCTAAACATAGGCCAATATTACAATAAGAGTAGTTTTATGTTATAGAAGATTAAAAAAGTATGACGTATTTATATGTACTGTATAAATAGCTAAGATAAGCATAGACTAAGTACATTGATATTAAATGGGTTTTGAAATGATTCATTATGAGTATACACAGATATTAAACTACATATATGTGATTATGATTAATCGCCTTGTTCACTACCTCGTGTATAGTTACTCAGTTGCAATGTTAGTTATGGAAATATTCGACTATGCCTTCATGGTACCATTATGCATTATTGGTATTAGTCGATGTGTATATTAATCCCCAATTTGACTAAGTAATTTTGGAGTAGAGTACCGCTGCAACAATACTATTTCACTTATCCGAAATCGGAAGACGATGAGTCACGAGCATCAGGAGGATTAATATATAATGTATCTCTAAAGAGGATGATATTTTAATTACTATTAGAAATAATCAAGTAATGGCGTTTTTAGATTCCTACTTGAAAAGTAGGATTGCAGGGCGATTGGGGAGGATTCTTTTTGCAGGTGCGTTGAGCAGGTGAATGATCCTAGTGCGTGAGTGGGGAGGAGGATGGAAAGACATAATGCAGCAGTAAAGTAGTATACTTACAGTAAGCCGGAATAAAATCTCTGAGCTACTATTAATTAATTAGAAGACAAATGGTGAGTTATGTTGTCCAAATAAAGGCGCTAATGAAGGCATATCCTACGAGGGCTTTAGTACTTATAGGTGTAATAAAAGGAGACTTAAGAGCAAATACTTTAGTTCTAAAAGTCAAGAGTTGAAAGCTGCAGAAAGATTAGAATGAATGAGCGCAGAGGAAAGACGGAAACAGAAAGTGGAAAGAACGACAGTATAAATTTATGCTGATTTGCCATCGCGTAATTGAAAGTTATGTTACCCTTCCCTACCTCACCAGCAACGAATCTCCACGTATATCGCCATATATTGATGTAGATATGAGTGTGTGTGTGAAATCGCAATAAGAAAGATATGCCTACTCAACAGACGAATTCCTCCATTCTTTACACACTACTCTATAAACCAAGCAATATCTCTCTTATAATGGACGACCAGAGAACCGACTAATAACACTTACATATACATATGTCTATCCACAGTAAGTACGTATGTTTGCCAAGATGAAAATCAAGAAAACTCGTATAGCCAGCCCTTTCGGTCTGAGTAAACCTGCTCACGTCCTTCTACAAGATAAACGTGCATGTCTATCTAAATTTTCTACGGATATCCATAACATCAGAGCCTTCTCAAAATCTACACCGATGTAACGTTCTACAGACTCAGAGTCTTGATATGCCAACCCTTTGGATTTATAATATTATTTTTATATGGGAAACATGTAACAGTTACACAATATAACTGATAGCGTCTTATCTGGAGATCCTATCTGTAGCCTCTGTGCTATGCTCCCTGCCTTCGTGGAACTGAGGTACATGTAGAATAAAGACAGATTACACAAGCACACGTTAAGTTTGACTGGCGAATTTAACAAGTTTAATCCAAGCCAAGTTACGGTTCACTCGGGTTTGAGTAGTGAGATTAATTTGATTGACGGAAACCAAAGGGGTTGACGATGAACGCAAAAGTAATGCGGAGCATAGCAAAACTTAAGTCAACTCAGAAAGAGAAATGTCGATATCTGCCCCACTTCAAATTGAAGATACTGCTATCACATGCTGCTTCCTAAAAAGGATATTATACTATTGAGACACTTATATGCACTTTGAAATGTATTTCACTACATACATACAGTTAGATCAATGTAAATCCTTAACTACTTATGTTTCAAATGTGTCTCAACTTAAAAGAGCAATCCGCTACCAAGCTATTTAGTTAAATACATCGGAAATCACTGTACCCACAAATTACATCAAAGTATAGGAGCAATCGCTAACCACATTTTAAGATATCCATCAATTTAATAATAATTAATCTTGTCTTGAACTTTAAAATATAAGGACATAAACATTTTGAACGCAATTTGTCCTGATGGGATGCGAGAGTCCGTGGCGAATTAAAAACATTCGAAAACGGCTGGACTTGGTTTAGTGTTCATAATCAATTACCAAGTCAAACATTTTGTAACTACCCCCGCTGTTCTTTGCGTTTCTTAAGAGCACGTATTAATCAACAATTTTCATATCAATGAACGTGATGACAAAGATCCCAATACAATGAATTATAATTGCTTGATAGATCTGTGCAGTATTAATGATTGTATTAAGTAAAGCGTTGATGAATGAACAATCTTACGTGTATATACTGTGCCTATTCAGTAAATTCCGTACTAGTACAGCTTATACTATTGAATGATATTAGTACAGTTATAAGTGATGAAACACTCTTCTCACTGTGTCTTACTGAATAACAAAACCTGAGGATGAATTTGGGATTCTCTGTAAAAATTGTCAATGAATAAATTGTGATTCAATGAGCTCACGATTTTTGGGGGTTTCGCTAATTATGAAAAAACTCTGTGAAAGTTGTGAAGTATATGTACATTAGTTTTTATAGGGAATAATGAAGCAGAATGGAGAATAGGGGCTTGAAGTAGGTGATTTTAATATTCGGATATTCTCTGAGTTGAACTTCCAATTCCAATTTAAATTGGCGACAGAGCAAAAGAAAACGGAGAAAGAGCAGTTGCTCCTTCTTTAGTTTGTACTTTTCCAGAGTCACTTTAGTTTTGTTGTTGACACAAGTTGATGAGGCAAAGGTTTCGAGGAAAATTGATCTTAGAATGACAAGAGTCGAGTTTTTTCACGCTCACAAGAGACAGGAGAGAACAGGCTCCCTGTAGCTACTCTTTCGGTTACATTTTTTGACAAGAAAACTTTGTCTCCTGCAGCTAGATTACTTTTCAGTTTTTGTGTATCTTAGCAGCCTGAGCTCGAGCTCTGTCTATGGCTTTCACAGTTTTATAACTATGCAAAGGAATGAATGAATAATAATGAGTGAAAGCAGGAGGCTCGCTGCATCGCATTATCTATCCACCTCTCCACTCCCGGGTCCTCGTTTACTTACGGAGTTCAGCTCAAACTTTTTAAAGAGGCGAATTTCACTCGCTCAGTTAGCTTTGTAGAGTGATTCCGATTAGCCGGCTACAAACAGCTCCTCACTTCTACTATTCGTTTTATTACAAGTAGGTAATGTATTAGCAACTTTATTTAGTATATAATTACAAGTTTTATTGCAGTTCTCTCTCTACCTACAACTATCTGCAATGAACCTCGCCTAACCCCTAGTACTGCAAAAAAAGTAAAAATTTCTACATGACATACACGGACTATTCCTGTACAACATTTAAGAAAGATCCTCGTACCAAATTGAATAAGGAGATTGAATAGTTAGTTTTAATAAAAACTCTAAGAATTTAGCTACAAGAGCTAAATTCTAGAAATTTCCACAGGGACAATATCTAATCAAAGTAGGAAATTCAATTTCTACATTATTTCATAATATTCTGCTTAAAACAAAGACAAGAAACTTGTGTCAGAACATCATAATGAATAGTTCCCGGCAATGTCTTTGACATCTAAAAACGCAAGATGAAGGAAAAAAATTACTTAAGAATCTCTTTCTCTATCATCTGCCGTATCATCCTGACCTATATCATCTTTCTGTAGTCTCCGTCTTGGAGGAGAAACTACTTAAGACATTATTACTTAAGATGTACAATAAAAATTCCTAATTTCGCTTCACCGGGCGAAATTTCGTCAGAAAATATTGACTCATTTTCTTCCAAGTAATTCTTTGCGAATCTCCTAGATTCCTTTACATTATTTGTGTAGCTACCAGTTGCGTAGACACATGAATAATGATAGGTATACTCGAGAAAATTCTTTTTGTAAGGCCAGCAATCTGAATCTATTCTTCCATTCCAAAAATAGATAACAGAATATAAGTAAATTGTAATAGGAAGACGTAAATTCAATAAGGTAGCCGTAAGCAAATAGTAAAATGATGTAGGTAGCATAGAAAGTTTGTATTGAAGATGTTTCAACAATGGAAAGTAGAATGGTAACGTGGGTCTTGTTTGAATCTGTGTGGGTGGTGGGTGAGTTTGTAAAATGAATCGGGCTGTGGATAAAATATTATGCAACACAGCAAGAAAGACTATTGACGAACGTTCTGCGAAGCGGATAAAGGCGAAGAGGAAGTGTATAGGAAGGACAAAGCAAAAGCGTTATCAAAATCCTCTTAGTGTGCAGTCTGCATGGAGCTTATGCATGGCATTTATTATTATATTATTATACATACATACCTACTTAGTTTCTACTTAGGTTTATATAGACAGAAGGACATAGATTCCTGTATGAGAATGTTGCAAATCTCATGTAGGAAGACGAAGTAGCTCAGAGAAAAGAGATAGTCAGTCATCCAGCTCTTACTTACATTCTGAGGGTAGAAAGCATAAGAGAGAATTACATGAGAGGAAGACACGACCAGCCGGCACTGTGCAGAATCAGAGTTGTGTACACATAACAGTGCTGGGTGCGTATGCAATATGTACCTAATAGAAAATAATATAATGCAATATAATAGTGTGTTAGTGTCGAGGGAGCTTAAGGGGAAACTGGAACATAAAAGAGCAGCCGAGCAGGAGAAAGACGAGGCAACTTCAAAAGAAAGTAATTGAAGAAAGTTTTGCAGTTAAATACCCACCTTCGAGTCCCAACTATGAAATTATCGATTCCACTTTCTCCATGGCTTTCTCTACCTTCCTACATCTTATCTGTCCTGTTTCAATCCGTTTTCTTTGCAATTCAGGAGTGCAATGAGACAGTCCCTCATGAACAACAGATAATATGGCACAAAAAGATATGACCAATTTATGTACATGTGCTCAGAGAACATTTACTATATGTTTGTACGCAATACATACATTTAGTACATTCAAGAAGTAAGTCCACATATAAAGCATCGTGTACAAACATGCATGTACTCCTCCTGCCTGGTGGTATGTAGTCAGATACGCATTTATTTGTAGGTTGCATGTACTTTTCTATTTACTTGGAACAGACTGTCACGGATGAATACGGGTAGATACTTTCTGTGTGCTCTTTTGACATACATTTACAAATACAAAGCACAGTGATATCCAAATGTCGTAATGTATTAAGTAGCTCAAACTATCGTGATACAATTTAATGCTACTGAACCCCCGCCACTTGTCATTACCATATTACTGTAACATCATGTACAATCTGCGATTTGATATCTTTGTATTGTGTATTGTAGGGAGTACAATGATGTCTGAAATCACTCCTTGTGCAACATTCATGTTTACATTCCTTTGCTTTCTCATGAACCTGCTTACTTACTTTCCTTTGTACTCCTTGGAAACAGATCCACTACCAAAGAAATGGAATAAGTACAATGTAATATTTTAATGCAAAGAAATCCCGGATAAAAAATTCGGTTCATCAACTGTATCATGCACAAAGTAGAACAGGGATGAACAAAACTACTGTACTTCTTAAGAGACTATAATACCTATATGTTTACAATAAAGTTGGTATGCTGTACTGCACCTAACATGGGAACACCTATGGAAATACATAATACCAAAGGACTAAAGTACTATAGGTAGTATCAAATAATATTGTATCGACTTACTGTGCGTAGTACGTGCTAGTAGCTGAGTTTCGGGAAATTCCTTATAAAAATAAAAATAAGGAAAATGTTTGACAGAATTTTTAATGCCATGCTCAGTACTATGACATAATAAGTGTTTCCTTGGTCCAGAGGAGCTGAATAGCTAAATACTATTTATATAGCTAAAAATAGATAATTTCTTTGAAAAAATCAGATGAGTAGAGTAAAAAATGAACTACTATGTTTCAGCAGGTATTGACCGAGTTGATAGACAGTTTGTGAGTGTGTTGATGTGTACATTACAGATAAAAGCACACCGGGCACTGCTGAAGCACGCAAATGAAGACGAGTAAATAGGTATGTACAGTAAATTTTGCGTAGTAGTGTTGTGATTTGGGGAGAGGTTACTAAAATGACTAGAAAAATCGAAGAGATATCTACAATAAAGAAGAATTTATATTTTTGACAGATTTAGGGTCTGAGACAATGCACAGCAAATGTTCAGAATGACCATCGCTCTCTAAATTGCGTGTTCCGGCGATGTGCCCTTCTGTTCTTCACTTGTAAATAACCTACAGGGTAAAGATAGTTATTTATAAAATACTTCGGAGCTCTAAGGGAAAGACGAGAGAAAAGGATACTGAAGATATAATCAAAAAGAATTTGATCTGCTCAATTCAGTCATCGTCATCATATTTTTCCTTTGTATTCCCACTCAGGAGAAAATATCCAAGCGCTATAAAGCATCAATCTTATTGCAGTTTACAGATAGAAATAAGTGCAGTTATAGCTTACGACTCATTCATGTGTGTCTGAATGCTAAATTCTTTAGGAAGTCCTTTTGAGAAAAATATTCACGGAAGTACGGATTCAGTGACGCAGAATCTTGAACGCAATTTCTAAATGTGCGTATTGCTTTCTACACCAATGCGTACATACAAAATATCGGGGATGAGACAGTTTCCATTTATTATACATAAATTCACTTAAAAATATTGTACCTGCACCACTACTCAACGCATGTTTGGCTGCTTCATTCTCTGATATATTTTGTGTAAAGTACATGAACTTGAAACTGGTGTATCTGTTGTGATGCACTTAACATTTGCATTTTAAAAATTATCGACAATTTAGTTTTGGATGTGTAAAAATTCACGTTTAACGGTCCATACACGGAATTCCAAATTCTAAACTACTACATTAAAAAATTGGCGTATGATATGCAGCTAAAGATACGCTTTCAACTTCTATAAACCACTACTGGTATTCAGAATTCAGATTATTCAATGTGCACAATGAATTTTCATTTCATTATTCATTCATTCTACTTTTATTAGTCAGTCTAATAATTATGTACTTTAACAAAATTATCTTCAAACAAACACAATTTATAGACGTTGGTTAGTTCACATCGTGGTAACCTTACCCAAATACTTATACTATGCATTATTCATGTTTCTGAGATTTTTGAATTCGGATTAAAGTAATTTTTCGAATCATATTTTGGTCTAGCTGGCCATGTACAATGAATAATATAAGTAAATCCAAATTAAAAAGTTGTTATTATCTTTTTATGCTGCTGATTGTTGTCTGAGAATAGTTTTTGGTCGAGTCTGAGAATAGTTTACGAGTTCGTTTGACAATTTTACTGGATGGGTAAGGAATTCATTTATTGTTATGCTTGGTTGTATTTAGCAGAGCATAAAATCTCATCTTTGTAGTGAATTCACAATTTAGTAGGGCTGGTAGGTATAAATTGTGATTCTTCTGTATGTGGTTTAGAGCTTGCCCCGAAGAGCTAAAGTTACTGGGCTTTAAACCACATGCCACATAAGTAGTAACCCTAAAATGGCATGAAGTTATAGGACAGATTCGGGTGGCTCAAAATCTGACTGTGGTGGGCATGTCTACAGTTTCTATTTGTATGAGTTGCAATGCAATGTAGGTTTGTAGCTGAGACAGACAGATAGGGATTTAGATTTAACCCGGCCGCCCGTGTATAGGTAAGCTAAGAGCCTGTCGAATTTGACTCATCCTATCGGATGGAGCTGGAGGATGAGCAGAGCTCTATGAAATCAAATGTAATATGAGAATCGGATCTGCTTCACTCGCTCTAAACCTCATCATCTCTAAATCTCACTCACTCACTCAGTTTTCCTCAGCTACTCGATTTGCACCTCAAATCACATCATTCGACTTGTCGCTTTCATCTTTAAATTGATCTCTGACGTTTTCATTATATTATATTACTACTCCTACATTTAGCCATCCCCCCGCATTAGTATGTATTCATCATAAGCGACACCAATTCAATCCAGTCTAACTGAGTCGGCGACAGAAAGTTGAGCCGTTGAATCTACGTATTGTTGTCCCTGATTTGGGAGATGTGACTTGTGATGTACATAATATTATTATTAGAGTTGAGCTGTCGTACATGTATCCACTGCACATGGATGGTACTTTGCTTATTCTGAAAACTTGATCATTTGTGATTTGATACTGCGTCCTTTCCGCCTGATTTAATCTCATTGCCATAAATGAGATTTTAACTCCAGCATCCAAAACCTCTTTTTTGAAAACTTCCATCTGCACAACAATTGATGTGTATTGATGGTAAAGTAAATGTGTACTAATTCTGATCATGTACTATGGTATAGATAGATAGTATTTGCATTACCATTTTAGCTGATAAGCCTCTATTTCAACATAAATTTCAATTTCCGTACAAAAATTAAGACCTTTTGAGATCACTAACAGTTGTATACGTTTAAAATATTTTCCGGATAAAAATAAATTGGTAGACATAAGACTTTACTCTATGGTACACTCCGTATGTTTATTTCGACACTATATGTATGTAGTATAGGTATTACGTATCTGATAATACATATTTACCAGGTGCCAATACACACCTTCTTCTTCCCGAATGAAGTATTTGTAGTTGGTTGGTACATGGGAAAGCAAAGAAGCTGGGTTAGGTTGAGTCCATCAAATAAGTGTGGTCTTCTAGGAAAATCCAAATATTTGGTTTTGAAAAATTCATAGATTTGAATACGTAATCAAGTTGTGATTCACCCTTCACTCTTGCCTTTTGGTTTCACTTCTCAGATGGCATGAATGGATAGACTAGGAGTGGGAACCGAATTTCCCCTAGAAACATTATAGAAGATTAGGGACACATATGCTGTAGAGCTTTTTCATCCTTGACTACATTTTCTGTGCATAGATTTACCATAAGAAAAGAAATTGAGTTCACTTGACGGCTCAGATAATGCAATCGAAGGAAAAATATGGACAAAAGAGAGTAGGAAGTGGAGTTGATGCAGAATGGTACTAAGTAAGTAGCATCATATAGTTGGAGCAATGCACTGCACGGACTATAACACTTATGAATATGTACAGAGAGAGATATGCAAAAGGACAAAGAGAGATATGGAGCAATCCCTATAAAAGTCATAGACACACGGAGAGTGTGTACTGAGTGAGTAGCTATTCAAATCTTCCTCATATCAGTTATGTTATGATGGAAAATGTAGCGAGTGTTGTGTATGAAAAAGACTTTTTCGATATGTCAGGCAAGAAATAATGTTGCAAGTTGTGTGCAGATACACTTGAGTCTAACTAAGTCTAATAGTGGAAGTAAGGCTTGGGAAGAGTTCCTTATTGACTATGTTATCGCTCTATACGCAGTTTTACTCACGGATGGACGGAAGGAAGCTGCAATCGTTCGCTTCAGTTCAGCTCAGTTCCTCCGTGGGTTGGGGTCGTCTTTTATGTCGTTTTTTACACATTTTATCTTTTCTTGTGTATAAGTGTATGTAATAATGTCATGCGAAATGCGAGGCGACTCACCAACCACTCCTCCTCTTATACTACGACAGATACAGTGATCATTTTTTCTTATGCCCACCAAAAGCTGCGAATGCTCAGACTTAACTAAGGAACAGTCCTGTGCATGTACACACACAGTAAG
This sequence comes from Tomocerus maximus, assembly GCA_019776445.1. Lineage (NCBI taxonomy): Eukaryota > Metazoa > Arthropoda > Collembola > Entomobryomorpha > Tomoceridae > Tomocerus > Tomocerus maximus. The sequence goes on from JABASH010001049.1 coordinate 19,512, forward strand.
TACACTAACAGAGGAATGATGAAGAAAAATCCATAATAGGTCCTTTATATGTATTGATATGAGAGAAGAGACATGTATTTATATTTTATGCGTTTATGCGACTTTAGACCGAACGCAATAGCCAAGTACCTACAAGATTCGATGGATAAAATACTAGTCCTCAGAGCAGATTGACTTTGCGTTAGATTGTGTGTGTAAGGTAGGCTGTTTATAGGAGTGGGAGATCTTCGCCGATATTCCACGTACTTATACTTGTCCAGGACATAAATGGACGAAGATAGACAACGTATATGGGCGTTTGTATAGAGCTACGTAAGAAAGTTTACGCCACGCCATGTCACACACAAGAGGAAAGAAATGTTTAGGGTGGACTGGACAAATCGAAGTAGTCCCTATTGAATGGAAAGCGCTATTTATCAGGACACACATTGATTTATTGCGTAAGTGGAAAAACTGCAGTAGACTGCTGTGTGCAATAACTTGCCAAGTTTGAAATTTCCAATAGGTATCTTATTATTTGTCCATGGAATAAATTGGAGTCATTTCCAGCAAGAATTTATCAACAAACTTTCATCATTTTAGGAAGTCGTAGTTGCAAAATCGAATATGTCTTAGACATAGATGCAGAGATGATTATTATTAAAATACAGGCTGCAACTGCATGCCCGGGTATTAGGAAACAGAGTGTAAGGTGCCACGAGACAAATTATAAAGTATGTAAGTGCAGGGTATGTATGGATGCTCCTAGTTTGTAAGTATGTGTTTGTATAATGACAATATGTAAACTTGGGATGGCACAGCACCCTAGGAAATACAAACTCAGTTTAGATTACATGCATATTGTATGAGCATGAGATTGCTATCCGGGCAGACATTATAGCTCATTTCAAGTTAGAACTCCCAAGTTGGGAGTCAACAATCTCTTCAAAGCATACTATTTAAGGCTTTAGAATTTCTCTAGATGAGTTTCTGCAGAATCTCACAATTATCTTTAAGAACAATGTTAAGAGCTGCACACTCTCATATGCATAATACTTAAGTGTATACAATTGCTGCCATTATCCATTATTCTACTCTTCGTGGTAACTTCATTCCAGCTACAATCACCACGATAATGTCCCTATGTCTTTTATTCCCCTCCATAATACACAAAATACTGTGGTAGACGAAACATTGCTAATCAGGAGGCTTAAGACCAGCTTATGCGCTTCGTCTGCCTTCAGTCGACAGTAAACATCTAAAAACCTACTAACATTCCTAGCTACTTATACCATTTAGAGGAATATTCTGTCTTCACTTCAACTCTTCGTCCACGTCCCCACAAAAAATGACAAACACAATTATAACTAACTTATTTGTGCATGATTGAACAATAGATACAAATAATCGCATCTGTGGGAAGTCCGATTCAATGTCAATCTCATCTTAACAAGAATACAAAACAAAGCAATTCCACATTATGTTCAGTCTTAGTCGATATCAATACCAACCAATCAATGATACCATATTCAGTTACACACACAGAATTAGTCTAACAAACAAATATTTGCCAACCTTCGGAGTGAATAACATCTACACAAATACAATTATAAGCTTACAAAAAACAACATTAAATGGGCTGGCCTGTCTTTTGTTCAAATATGTTGGCAACCCACAGTAGAGTCAATTTAGTATGCGCACTTCTCAGGAATTTAAAAGCGTGAGTAATTATTTCAACTTAATGCTTAATCATTGTCGATTCTATTCCCTCTTACTCATCTATTGAATAATTCCATTGCATACATTTTTTTCGCCAATGATAGCTAGAACATAGTTTATGATTATGATTCCCCGCATGAAGTAAACCCGTCGCTTGACGCAACAATGAGCTACATTCATTTAATAAGAAATAGATCCTGAGGTAATGACGCCTGTTTGTAAGACATGATTGTACAAATAACACAAATCTTATGTCTGATGAAAATTAGTCTTTATTTGCACGAGCTAGTCCGCTTGAGTTCATTTACCCATAATCAGGAGATACAGATATTTTGTAATCCAAATACAAAAGAAGTCAATGTTGAAACAGATGTCTTTCATGTGCAAATCACGAAGGAAGTCAGGATTAAAGGGTAGTGAATCTGCTTACGAGAACGCTATTAAGTTTTAAGTGACACATATGATATGGAACGGAAATAAAATCGTCGAAGCCATGTGGCTGGGTCTTTAGATTTTCAAAATGGTACACAACATTTCGTTATTCATACAATGGTTCGTCGTTACTTGTAATTCTATATCATAATCTGATATCTAGCATGGGCATAAAAATTCTTTTGAGAAAATTATGATTATAGGTTATTAGGCTGTATAAGTGAAAAAGGGAATCATCAAGATAAGTACGGATAATAGGACTACGCTTACACAATAGTAATTTCTTTATGCAACAACTTGTAGAAAGCGCTATTTATAAAGAAGAGTATTGAATAAAGATTGGGATGGTACATAAAAATTATTAGTTGTCAGTTAAGAAAGGAAAGATGAATGGAAATGAAGAGATTGAGTACTGAAATTGCCCAGTATATAAGAATTACAGGTTAGATGATACAAAGTAGGGGATGGTAATCATGATGTATATTCTTGGAGAGTACAAAGGGAAGCACAATGGAAAGGAGACAGAATAGTAATATGACAATAATACATTGACAGGAGTAGAAAATTCTAGGGTTTGGTTAGATCTGTCTTCAACTTCAAGAGTCTCTTCAAGGAGACAAGGCAAGTCAATGTAATGCAATACCCGTGAAATTTATCTTGCTTTAATTTAATTTGGATACCTTCAGTGACTGTTCCAGGACCGAAAAAGTTTTCAAAGCTTTACTGCATGACTTGGCAATCGGAAAGATCTGAGGAAGAAACATATTTTTGTTGAGTTTCATCTTCTCTCTGCATTGTTACATAGCGCTAAGTCATGTCCATCCATGTCTACTCTTTTCTGTCCGTCTCATCACTTTTTTCTCCATTTTTTACAAGAAAGTTTACTACATTTCCATAAATGATTTGTATACCAAGACCTTCTTGAGTTGACTGTAGTAAGCAACGGGTACTACTATACTACAGCTCAGGACTAAAACCATGAAAAAATGTGTGCGCACGGGTATTATTAGTATTTCCCTTCAATAAACCGTTATATCTTGAACTTGACGTGACAAATAGTCGTTCATCTTCATCAATGTTTTCATGTCCTTTTACAGTTTCCTTCAATTTACATTCGCCATAAGCTCTGTGTTATTTATATGTTGCTAACAGATGTAACACACTTCTCCGAGATCTTCACTTGATACACTCAAGTCCTTATTATGAGTTATGGGTATTTCGAATAATATTTCTTTGCCATTCTAGAGCTATTCAAGCCAATCTTCGCCTTTTCCTCAAAATTATGCGAAAATGAAAGGAGACTTCTTTATTTTATCGATTTAATTGCAGCCGAAGAACCTTAAACGTTTATTGTAAAATAATGCTTTTGACTTATCGTTGGTATTAACTATACCATTGCAAATACATCTATCAGAGTAGCAGCACACGAGTTATCCCGGGTATAAGTACCTATAAAAACGATACATTCTTAGTTTGATGGAAGAATAAATGTTCACGGGCAGCAGAAGCGTAGGAACATCAATGGTCCCCCGTAGAGCAGACAGGAAGAATGATAGGCTGCTTTGAGTAAGATAGTGGCATTATTTTATGTGGGATTACATCGGGAAGTATTCGAGTGCTCATTCGATACCGGTAACTACCACCTAAGGAAACAAATGGACAATTGAGCTGCTCTACCATAATCTCCTCACTGCACTGCTACATAGTCATATATCCCCTGACCGAAGGCGCAGGATATTAACATCCTCAGATTATTAATTCTCATTTTACAATATCATGACTTATGGATGCATTTTTTTTAAATTTATTTCATTAATTACTAGCAATCCTGAATACATCATTCACCAACTCTACGTGTATGCATGTGATGTAACACAACAGGTGAAATTTGCTTTTAAATTGTATTTAGTTTTAAATAGTAATAGTTTTAAGCAGTTCTTCATATCTAAGTGTATTTATGTAAAAACGTATTTATTATGTAGATATAAAAGATGAAACATTTTGGGCTAATTTGATAAGCTTTTTAGATTTCTTAGATTCAAAACTGTGTCATTCAGAGACGTAGTATAAGAAAATTGCACCACATCAATTAATATTGCCTATAACTTAATGCACAATAGATTTCAGCGAAGTAAAACAGAATTGCATCAATAAAATTAAAAATTTGAACCACATATGTGTCGTGGTCGTGCCGTCTGGAGAGTAGAAAAGAAAATATTGCACAAGCACAACCCATGTCATTGTTGTGAAGAAGCAGACAGATAACTAAGGTAGTCAACTAACAACATGAGTCTTGTAAGAATAAAATGAACGAGCTACAGATATCAAGGTTGTCATACTTGAAGCATTCGGTGAGGTTATGGTTTGGATGTCATCGGCAAGCGTAAGAACTCTGATCGAACAGATTTGTTGAGAACCCCACACTCTTGTAATACTATGAACACGACTAAGACAGCATCTACTCAGAGATGCATAAGTGTACATCTGCAAATTGGTACCTACCATATGACATTAATAATGCATAGGTAGTTCAGTTAGTATTTGTTATTTCTGATGTGAACGAATCGTCTGTACTAAAGTACCTATTAGTCAGTCATGTAAACCATGCATAACCTTAAGTATAAGTAACAATATCAGAATATAAAATGTTATCAAAAAGAGAAGAGCAGTATAGTTTCTGCTGCATAATGCGTAGAATATGTAAAGTATTAGCTATAGGGTGTGTAGATAGAAAAGAGTCTGGTGGAGAGAGTTGTGTATATGAAGCGAAGTTTGGTTTGAGTCGATGATAAATTCTTGGGAGGAGAGAAGTCTTGGTCTTGCCGTCCAACACCTATCTATCATCTCTTTTGTCGAGTGCAGCGATGGTCTGTGCTTCGGAATATATTATCATTGTTACCAGTTGACTTGAGTTGGTTTGCTCTGTCTGACATTGACTTTGAGTTCCTTTGAAGCTGCACGAGTTGAGTCTCAGGTAGAGGAGGGGAAAGAGTTCTTATCATAATAGCGCACATGTGAGAGAAGTCAGCGAGACTCGAGACTGGAGTCAGTCAGTCAGTGAGTAGAAAATATACAAAGATAGGATGCCACAAAAGATGGTTTAAGGACTCTCTCGGAGAGATGCGATGTAAATAGAAAAATAAATATTTTCACATTTAAGTATACAAAGAGTGTTATGCTAAATATCTTGCACCTTCTATTAAGCGTTGGCATTTATGCCTTCCTTATTTCCCTGACTGTATACACAGTGGTGGTAAATTGCAAAGTAAATTAATTTGGCTCCCTAAGAGTGAGCACAATTCCCTGTGTAGAGTTACAATGGGCCATATATTACTAAAGAAGGTCTAGGTATGCACAATTATAGCCTAATGGGGTCTAGAGGAGGAAGTTGCTGATTAAGTAACGTGTCTTCTCTGCCCTGCTGTGTTCCTAGGTATGCACAGCTATAAGTAGTAACAATAATGTATGTACTGTCCGTGTAAGTGTAAGTACAACAGTCTTAAGCTGAATATTACAAAAGTAATTCTGTTTCACGGACACTAATGGTTCTTCTAATGGGGGTAAGAGGAGAAGTCCCGGAACCCGACTCCAAACCAAACCTGCAAACCTAAACTAAAGGAACACTATAAAAGCTGAGAAAATGGTGTCTTGGGAAGAATCGAGAGCTAAAACAAACCAGACATCCCATCGCACACACAAAAGAGAAAAACAGACCCTCATAGATATAACATTGACTTGCAACACAAAACGAAAAAAATCTACTGCATAGCCAAACACCATCAGTTTAGCTGAGCTGTTTGCTTCGACTTGAAGTTTAGGAGGGAAAGTATATAAACATACACACGCATCTCATACACATATAAACACACTGGGCTCCAATAGAGCAAAACCAGAACAGTACGCACTATTTAAAGTAAAAGCAAACCGGAGAGTTCCGTCGAAATGAGTAGTCAAAGCAGGCAGGGGTGCTCCCTCTACAAACCTTGACTTTGTCTCTTCGTGATATCCATGTACCATTTGGTTCGTATTAGTGACTACTGCTCCTCTCCACTAAATAACATCATCCATAGCCGTCTTTCGCATCTTATTCTATGCTTGCATGCAGCTGGAAGTTGTAACTTGATGTGATGTAAGCAACGCAATGTAATCATGTAATGAGCTCAATATTATGCACTGAACAGTGCACTCTCATTCATTCTACACACTCACATCACATAGCATCACACACTTTTTTTCTTTATTGCTCTACACTTCCAATCATAAGTAGCCTAACTATATATTTAGTATAGGTACTCTACAACTGAATTTTTTATTTTGTTCAGTATGAATTGTCTAAGGATGTTGCAGTGGGGCTCCAAAAGTTCTACATACAATGCTTAACTGTTAAAGAATAAGCAGGATGATTTTTGTTTGTTTAAGTCTGGTCGTGAGTGTTGGAAAAGGGTCAAAGGTTATCTTAACATTCTCTCTTCACTCTACTCAGACTCTGGTGGAGTCTGCTTCTGAATTACTGACAGTGTCAGCTATAAATTCAACTCCATAGGTTTTGGTAGTCATTTCGGTTTTTCTTCACATAATAAATTATATAAAAGTTAATACACCAACGCGCTATGCATATCTGTACATATGAAGGGCTTGATCACAAAATATTATTTCGTAGATGTGTTTTAGAGAAATATATTGGTATAAGCTTATGATATGACTAAGTTGACATATTAAGTTGAGCTATACTTTCTAATGTTACGCTCCAAGACTCTTTTTGAGAAATTGGCTGGTGGTTCCTTCATATCTCACCATTGAAGAAAATATTCACGAAAGAAGGGAGATTGAAGAGAAGCTTCTGAAATGAGTTGCGAAGGAATATGAATGAGAAGTGCATTTTAAAATCAAAATGGCTCAATTTTGGTCGGTTTCGCTCAGACTGAAATGAACTGACTTGATGAGACAGTGATGAGCTCCATTCATAACTATTAGAGCTCATTTGACTGCACTTTTCAATGCCACTACATCCCCCCACTTACAATATCCCGATGAGAATCTTAACCAGTTCTAACTCGCCAGAGGAAACGAGCTTATAGAATCTCACAGCCCGTCCTTCAGCACGATAATCTCGAACGGATGGAAGAAAGATGACCAAACTTTGCACGCATTGTTTGAAGATGGGTTTCTCAGGTTATTGGAAGTAGTCGGAACTTTCTGGGGTTTTGGGGGCCGTATTGATGCTTTCGGAGGTTTACGGAGGTAGGTTTTTGGAGTTTTTGGAGGTTTTCGTAGATTTTTGGTAGTATTCGAGGTTTATGAATATTTCTGTGGGGGTTTTGAGGATTTTGGGGGTTTCTGATGGTTTCCGGTGCTTTTAGGAGTATCAGAAGTTTCTAGGGGTATCAGGTTTTCGGATATTTCTAGGGGTTTTTGGAGGTTTTCATGTATTATTTCTCAGGTTTTCCGAGATATCTGGTTGGTTTTTAGGGTTTCTAAGATTTTTGGAGGTTTTCGAATGTCATTTCATTAGTAGCAGAAGCAGAGGTTTTCATTTCAGAAGTTTTCGGCCATATTATATAAACCGTACAATACCCTTAATTAGTACTTTATTATGGATGCATTTATTTCATTGCAAATTGCAATTTGTATGGACATGAAAATGTAAAATTCGTTGCGAAATGCAAAAACTGCTGTTGGACAACTTTGATTGTATTACGGAACAATTATTTCGAAATGTAATTTACTCTCCTGACAAGACTAAAGAAACTGAGACTGCACTGAAGAAATTGAATCCCATATGATTGCATAGCTGTAGTAGATACGAACTAGAAGTGCATAAATTATAAAATATGTCAATTTAATATAAACTATAGTATGCTGTTTGTTCGTAATTGACTGAAGTCAGCAACTAATGCAATCAGAATGAAACAATTTAATAACGAATTCAAGTCAAATATATAATCGCAGCAAATGTAATTCCATTTAATACGTACGTCTCCTGAGCAAGTTGAGAACTTTTATTGTACACATTGGTGGATGTTTCGTGAAGTGCGAGGGTAGCTTTCAACAGCATGTTATAAGATAAGTTATATAAGCAAAAGAAACTGAAGAAAAGAAAGTATAGACAAGATGACACGGTCGGCGAGGAAATGCAGGGAGGACAAGATTGCCTAGTCTGACTCTGACTGAAATTCACCGAACTGAAAGAGTGAGTAGACGAGCATTCATAAAGCCATTAGGAGGTTGTTGTAAGTGAAGTGTGCTGAACACATTTATTTTCATCTTTACACTACCATCGTCCTACTCTAACTTACTCGTCTGCGTAGTGTGCGTGTTGACTCTCAAAGTTGGTACACTGCAGTACTTAAATCTACAACCTAATATTGCTGCACATCAGACCCATAAAACACTCCAACTACTGAATATCCTACTTTATGCGTGGGGAATAGTCTAACCAAGAGTAGACAACGTATCGACTTTTTTTAATCTTGAACTTCACAAATATTAAATAAGTACTGAAGGCCCAATTCTCTGTATACAATAATGTATATTTTAATGTAAGCAGCTATAATCGCAACCTAACACTCTTCTTGACAATCCCAGTCCACCTAAAGAGCTAACACTCAATTTTATTTCCGTTGCAAGTAAAATAATGCCCGGTAGTGTTTATGATAATCGGGAGTTAGTGCGCTGATTGCGTAACGTAAAATCATCTTATCATAAATAAAATCGTGGAAAAACGCATATGAAAGTTGCATTGGAAAAAATGAACGTGGAACAAAAGTATTCTGCTACTATGATACAATTACCACTATGCAATGCTTATATGTACGTATATCTATAAGTGTGACATGTGGATGGAAATTAGTTGGTTGAGATTGCCCTCCATTATTTAATGAATCCCCTACAGTGCAACTACTTTCCGTATGCGCAGCATAAGCAATGCTCTTGGGTATCTAGATATGTAGCTTACAGGTTGGTAAAGCTGAAGACAAGAATGAGGGAGATGCATTATTAGACAAAAGCAAGTTTAAGTTCCCCTTCTTGCAGAAAATTAGTTGTCATGAGTTTGAATGCACCTAATTGAGACTATCTGATGTATACGTCGCAGTCACAGACACATTCAGAGGAAATTTAGATTACCACTTTGTTACTTTTTAGTTGCGTAGGTATACACCTCGACCACTTCGGAATGTTTTTCGACAAGAACATTAAATTTATGTTGGCGATCGTAATGAAAATTAGTTATGTTTTAAAACTATCCAATATGCATTACAAATTACAACTACGCTGTCTCACACGCTAGTTTCAGGCAGATGTTCTGTAATTAAACCCGAAATATAGGATGTATTAGTTTTTGAAGCTTCTAATTTAACGGGTACATGTAGATAGACCAGAAAGATATCAGTCACTGCCTGGTGCAACCACAGGGCTAATGCATATGCACTGTTACACTTACTTGACATAGTGTGTGCTATCTAAAAGGGACCTTGCAGTAGCACTGCACTGAATTTACAAAATTCATGAGACTGCATTTCTTGGTACTCACGATGACTGCTCTAGGAATCTTTGTTATGCCTCCTGAACTGCGATATCATGGTTTACTAGATAGAGTTACGCTTACTAATATGCATAGTGAGTATTCGGGCGAGTGGGATGTGTAGTATTTGGAATTATTTTAAGGTTGTGGTTAGCCAGAATGTATGTGCAAGTGCGCAAATAAATTTATGTAGGTACCTATGTGATACAAAGTCTCTTGTGCCATCGTCGATCTATTCCGTCAGGATACTAACGAAGTAGGGAGGAAGCGATAGAGAAGTTGAGGGTACTGAAAGAGAGAACGAGGAAATAATGACATTCCTTAAGAGCGTAATTTCATGAGTTGTCTCTGCGTGATCCTTCTTAGTGTACCTACATATGTTAGAGGACTATAGTAAGCGGGGAATTCATCTTTGGAGACACAAGATTTAGGGCGCTCTGGAATTTATGGTCGTAGTCAGCGGTTTCTTTGCCGGGTTTTATTTTCTGTAGAGGTATTTCTTGATCACTACATGCTTCGCGGTTTATAAGGAATTTCGTTCGGGCTAATTATTCCGGGAACTGGGAAACGATCATTAGCAAATAAGGTCCGTGCATTAGTTCATTTCTATTGCTCTGTCTTCTAAGTATATTCATTTGAATACTACGAAGAAAGGAAGCAGATCTACTTTTTAATTTTAAGCAAGATGTTCATTCTAAAATTGTTATTTCCCCTCAAATCATGTATATATGGTCTATCGGCCTATCCAATGTAGAGCATCCAAATACCGGTAATTTACCGTTACCGGTATTCAGAATTTTTGGTAATAAATTACCGGTAATACCGATAATTTACCGA
>JABASH010001050.1:0-29990 GCA_019776445.1 Tomocerus maximus
TACCTAGGGAAAAGTGGCCCGCAAATTACATTTAAATTCTAGTTAGATTGGAATTCTATTTCTAGAAACAGAATAAGTCGACTTTAATAGCCACCCCGAAAATTCTTGCATATAGTTTCATTGCAGCACGAATTACTTCAGGTGCCTATGCTTATCATGCTTTAACATTTAATGCATACAAAACTGTAGAGCGCAGGAGAGAGAATCATCTTTTCTTATTACCTGACGGCAGGAGTGCCGACGAAAATAGGATCAGGCACAGAAGAAGCTTAGTGTGCCCTGTGCAGCACCCAAAAACTACAGATACACAATCTCAGGGCTGTCAAAAATTCAAAGTTATGGTTTACCTTTTATCTCCCCATTCAATTTGACATTTATCACAAAGGATTTAAATATTGTCCCACTATTTCATAACTTATGTGCAATAAGGACAGAATGTAAAAAATTCTGAACCAAATCAGAATGTAAAGCTTCCATGTAGGATAACCAAGGAGGGCATAATGCGATACGTTTCATCTGCCGATCTAAAAATATACATAATCGTCATTACATCTCGGATTTGAGGGTGGAACGTAAGATTAACTGTCGTTAATAACAAAGGTAATGATAGAGTTCACAAGGCTCTACCCTTAAATATACAAAAAGTTGAACTCAAAATCATTACATAAGTGGGATTATCAAGAAAGCTTACAAAGTATATCTCGAATACACACTAGAACGATAATTCTCCTATAATAGACATTTAACGATTTCTCTGATACAGACTGCAATAGGAAGATCCTCTATACCACATACGTACTTGTTGCGTGTGTCTGTGAGTAATCTTCAATTTCTACCGACTCACAAGATGCAATAGTGACCGAAGGGCGTCGGCTTGCCCATTATCTACCTACCTGCCACACATTCTCCTATTAATACCATATTTAAAATGGAATAAATCAAAATCAATATTCAGAACCTGTCAAAAGCATCCAGACCAAAACCAATTTTAGTAGAGGAGGGTCTATTATAGCTAAAAATACGAATTACACAATTACTCAACTATTGATTTACAAGAGTGGAAGTATTCTCAGAACCACTAAATCATCTTCTAGCCACAACAGCAAAGACAACTGGAAGGTGGAATCAAAATGGCAGTAATAGATGGTAATTTGAAGCAATTAGTGAGTCAATAACAATGTAGTTGATTGTGAAGATATAATTCAAATGTGATGAGGGGGTAGCTAAATACCTTGAGTACTTACGTAGGTATTAATAATGGTGTTGTAGGAATTTAATGTTCGTATTTCTGGAGTGTAATACATGCAAATGAAAAAAGGGGATCTCCATTTTTGTCTTCCTGTGCAAGAGCCCTTTAGAAATGAAATCTACAAGTTAAACATTGAGCGAGATGGTATTTCATCATAGTCCGGAGAGTCAACATTGAGACTTAGATAACGTGAGTAATGTATGAAAATGTAAACATTCAGGAAAACATTAAAAAGTGTGTTTGAAGAACGAGAGTCAAAATCAATTACTCATGAAAGATTGAAGACGCGGGATAAAAAAGGAGTAGGGCAGTTGGGGTAGTTTTTGCGTCTCTCTCCTTGAAGCCAAACGGAAGTGTGAGGAGACTACAAAGGATGAGGAATGGTCTGATCGGAATAAATCTGGGAGATATTACTATACATAAAGTGCATGTGCAAACTAGTAAGTAGTTGGTATGATAGATTTGCGGGATCTGCTGATAGCCCTGTTTCAAATTTATCTGATTGGAGTCTGGGAGTGGAGTTTCCTGGATCACCTCAATTCCCCATTCTCTCTACTCCATTTCCATCAGCAATTGACTATGCAGTAGTTTTGCTCTACTAGTTCACATTTGCCAATTTCTTTTATTGGGAATGACCTTGTCTTGTTTGCTTTCTCTCCCCTTTCACAAGTTGCACGCGAGGAAGAGAAAGAAGACAGTCTGTAGAGGCTTCCTCCGGGAATTTTCAATCGACTCGGTTCGGTAGGCGTGACAGACATCACCCTCCTCTAACTCGAACGTCCTTACACAGACACACTCTATCATATTGTATCTATCTCAAGGTAGCAGTTCTCAAAAGAGCAAAGTGAACTTCTGTGTAAGGAACATCCCATCGTTCCAATTTAATATATACTACCAATGCCTTACCTACTTCTACACAATAACCATACATAACTAATAATGCATCACAGAGGCCTTGCTACTACTTATCTCTATCGCCTATACGATAAGCGATGGCTGTCCTACTCCATAATACTTCTCGAATCAGAATACTCAAGTCGTTAATACACAGTCAGCATTTATCAATATATCGCCTATACATGCATTATAAAAACGGGAGCATTATAATAACTGGAAAAGACATTAGAGGAGTCCAAAATGTTTTACCTTGGTTTTACGCCTTAGTTTGGCAGTCAATACATGTCAGTTCAGTTCCCCACACAAAAAGAGTGCACTCTACTGAATTGTGCACGTATTCAGCGTATGAAATCCTATAGACACCCCAGAATACTATATTAGGCTTTCCCCGAACAAACGTAGTAGTCAAAGAAAGTTCCAGCTCAACCTGACATGCTGTTGCAAGAAACTGTCCTACATTGTAAGCACTGCAATTTTACTAGTAAATAGTACACGTACATACATACGTGTATATTTACGTCCTAATACTCTCTTACATCACTGACTCACCTTCTCTCTGTCTCATATACTTAGGAAAAAGTTTTTTAAAGTGAATCTCTTCTGACAAATGAAATAAGTTTCTGTCTACGCGTTGGCAAATACACCTATGTCTTTTTGTGTATATTCTGTAGAGACTGTATTCTATGTTCATTCAATATTAGCATTTACCAATGGTTTAAGACAACATCCTATGTATTTGCTTATGCCCTGATATAGCAATATACAATTGAGATATTATTTAGAAACAAATAGATTTGTGTATAGCAAATAGATATTTATAGCTGTACAAGGAATAGTCAAATCTCGATCGTAATCTATCTTATCTCAACATGGTTTCCTATGGCTTTGTAGGCAATATATTAGGTTGATGTGTGCATGTGTTACAAAGCTAATGTTTGCAATTTGTATCTTGTCCATGTTGGACCGCCGGGAAATCAACATCATAAGTACATATCTCATTTCTTCGTAAATAACTTGACATGGGATTATAGAATCTGTAGAGTTGACTTGACAGTCACAGATAGGACTACTGGAGGACGGGTACTAACAGCCATCATCATCATCAGCTTTTCTATTCTTTGTCAGCTTGTCTCTGCATCACTTGATGATACATCTACAGCTACGGGTAGCGACATAATATGTTACATAAGTGCCAGCAATTGTTCCCTTCTTGGGCATACCCTTTACTATATTAGAGGATTGCAAATGGGCTTGTAAATGGCAGCCCTCCGCCCCCACTCTTGCCGAACCATAAAAACAAACGAGAGAAAAACAAATTACCTCATTTCTACTCTCTTGTTACTCGCAACGATTTACCTACCACAAAAGCTATGAATTCTCTGTTTTCTTTAAAACTATTCAATGCTATTATGCACAAAGAATGGAGAAGAATTTACCATATTCATCCTATCCCCACCATTAACTGCACAGCAACATTTATTTTCTGATTCTATACATATAAGCTAGATTTGACACATTATAAGCATACTATATAGTGCCTAAATATATTGTGTCTAATACTACGATGCCCTCCATTGCAGTACATGAATTCAAGATTCTAATTGCCTTTGTATTTTACAAGGAAGCGAAGGAGCAAACAAAAGAGTTATTATTTTACTCTGTCAAGTTGAAAGTTGAAACTACCATAAGGAAATGCAAAATGCATTATGCATGGGAATGCTGGTACGAAATGTATGTATATTTACGTATACTAAATTTATATATACTCCCATGGAGTGCTATAAGAAAGAATTTAATTTCTCAAGAAATAAATGAGCTAACGCTAATTTATCTTGTAAACAGTTGGCAAAGACGATTCAATAAGAATTTGCATAGAATTTACTTTCAAACGAGAGTCTGGCACTTTAATTGTTTATATATTCAAAGGAAGAAAACGCGATGAAGCTCAGCGGATTTAGCACATAAAATAGCAGGAGAGTAATAGATTAGCTTAGCACTGGCCCAGACTCAGTCACACACGAAAGAAGGAACATTTGCTTGCCCCCAGCTCTAATCTACTAAGTTTACTCTTTGCTGTGTCCATGAAGGCAGACAAGCCCGACAACTAAACTCCACACTTCTATGTGCATCCAGTGCTTACTATTATATTCACCCAAGTTCCCTGCATAAATACATACCAAATTCTCAGCACACAAACTCAGCCAACCATGTTTTTCATAATCGATTTTTATCCTTTCACCTTCAATTACTAGTTCACCCCCTTCGCCTCCTACAACTACAAATATTTATCCAGCCGCCTGTCTTTTAATGATCCCTTTAAATGTTGCTCTTCTACAATGCAAATTACCACTTTCCTACTGACCTTCATCTCCACAATTTTCTAGACACATTTCTGGAGGCGTAACCCAATTTTTATAAGCTCTAACAAGCAAAATTAAATCCCTATCACTTGGATAGCCACGGGTTGCAAATTACATATTTGCCATGTTCAGGTTCGTGTATCTTGATGTTCATGTCAGTGCTTTTTCAGCTGCTCATGCAAAATTTTTACGTGGTCATACTATCTACTTTAATGTCCAAGTACTTTCTGCAATTCCTATCGCTTCTAGTAATTATAAGGCGTTACAATTTTTGAGATACAAATTGACACAATACTAATTGTAATACTTCTTTAAGATTCCTAATTAGGAAATCAAAAAATGTAATAATTGTATCTTTAGCCAACCTAATCGTGTCCAGACTTGTCCAGAATTGATATCCTAAAGCAAATACACAATGTGTGAACTTTTTCCTGCCAACATTGAGAAAGAGTTGCTTACTTTCATGTTCTTGCAGCCTATTATTACAGTATGCATATTTTATATTCCAGAAGATGCAAAATAGGTTGCTTGTCATCATATCCTTATCTGTTATTAGCATTGCAATTACTATTGGTAGTGGAAAGAGACGAATTATCGAATTGAAATTTATGACGGAGGAGGGAGTTTAGCCTGGTTGAATTTGACTGGGACTATATTGGCAATAGAACAACCCTTGAATAGAGTTTTATGGGAAGCATCGTTTGCTTGCGACCTGAATTGTAATTCCAGACTCCACACGCAGTCGGTCATTAAACAACTATTAGCATCCGAAAAGGCTGTTTATGCTTCCATTGCCTGCACACATAAATACAGTTTTGAACGTAACTGGAATTTGGATCGTTGGGAGAATTGAGAGAGAATGGGAGCTCGAAGTGAGATGTCATTATGCAATTCTACACTTTTTAACACTTCTTTCTTTCCCATTTGCTCCTGGCCTAGCAACTCTGTTAAGCTCTGACTTTGTTGTATAATCACGCTTATGGCTCTCCCTTTCGTTGGCTCCTATATGTCATATCATGGAGAGAGCACATTAAGAGTATTTTGTTCTAACACTTTATCTAAGTCCCATTTCAAAAGCTGAATAGCAAAGCAATGAATTTGAGCTCGTATCTTTAAAAACATTTTAATTGAAACATCAAGCGGATTATGAGGAGAGGGATTGTTCTGTAGAATGGATTCGAATTGCTTTTGTAGATAGGGTGCCCCCACTAACTATTACATAAAGTACCCATATACTAGGACTACAATGATGTACCTAACCAGAATGTACTAAACGCAAACTTGTGTTTCATTACTACCTCATTCAAACAAAACCTTCTTCCTATCAGCTAAGAGGGATCCTAAGTGTTCTCACATATGAATATGCAAATATATCAGCCGCTTTATGTATCTCATTTCTTATTGTTAGAGAAAAATGCACACATATATTACTCCTATTATTATATAGAGGTACTGAATTTAATGTGAGTTCTCATTTACGCTCTGTTGTTAAAGGATGTTAATGGAAAACGTCAAGTCTTCATTGTGTGCTGTTAGCATACTCCTTTTAGCATTACAAACTAAGCATCACCACTAGAATAATACGTTCTACCCTGTAGCAGAATCTAAAAACTACTTGCTACGTGTAATTCAAGTGCATAATATCTCAAGAGATGCGTAGTATACACTACATTGTCGACAATAGATAGAAATGAGCGTAAGCTACTACTAGTTTTTGCACGTAGACAAAGAATATGATAGTAAATTAAGATAACTTGGTTGTTCATTTGGATAGTGTGTGATGTATAGTGGAAACTTCACTCTCGACAGCAATTGACACATGGAAACCAGTCAAATGCATAATGTACATAATAACGAAGTAGATTTAAATGAATCATTTTCTATTCATAGGTAGTTAGTTAGTCAGTAGTATAGAGTCTTGTGCTGTTCTGAGGAGAAAAAAGATGATAATGTTTTCCTATGAAGTATCCATTCAATAGTATGGTAATGACAATTCTAATCTAAGCAGTCATATATCATTATAGTTACTACATACAGCTTATTATGCGACAAGGCCCATAGACTGTATAGATAATATGTTATGCAGATTGAGTAGTAGATAGCGAGGGGAGAGAGTCATAAAATACTTTAGTATCCCGTCTATCTCATCAAATTAAACGGAACGAAATAAATAAAGTACATTGAACAGTGGGGTCTAACGAGGACGAAAAGTCGACAAGAGAAAAAGACAATAGCAGATTAGATTCTTATAGATATAATAATATGTAAACTAGAATGGTGTAAGGTAAATGAAATATGTACTCCACTCAACTAGTAGGTGGCTAATGACGTCTCCATCCTTTACTTAGTTAACGCTACAGAAATAAAGAGAGAAAGCGAGACGATTACGTTATCTTATTAGCATACGAAATACTATACTTTGTATGTGAAACAATGTGCTGACTGTATAGGAAACGGGACTCTTATCAATGCATATTTATGTCCATCAATAGCTAAAATGCAATATACACAAAATAGGAAATAATGACTTATATAAATACAAATAAATAGTTGATCTGTCTATATATGAATGGCAACTCTCTTGTTTTGGGCATTATACACATTGTTTCTTGTCCAAAAGATTAATTGCTACATAGAATCCTTCAAGTTGCATCCTTAATGCTTAATACCTACTTAATATTGCTTATTTACGCTAAAGCTTAGCGTTAAAGCAAATTCGATGTATATGCAAATGTCCTATAATATATGGCTCTTTAAATTGTGTATTCATCCAAGCGTCTACTATAGAGCGATGAGTAATTCAATATAATGATAATGTGACAAGGCAATGCAAAAAGTTGACCACCATATCAATCCATCTAAGTTTTTTATGTTTTTTTGTAGGAATCTTTCGTTTCGCTCGAGGAAATGAAGGAGAACTACTAGTTACCAGATTTCTTGATTGCTCTGCTGGTGAATGAGATGCAGAAAAATAAGACACGAGGACAGAGAAGACCTACTGTTGTTTTTTAATGTGCTCTGGACTGGCATGAGACTGAACTGAATTACACTGGACTACACTGGAACATAATTTATTCCCGATGACATGCATACTATTTACCTATCTTGTTATTTTATTATATGTTGTTTTTTAGTATTTTTAATGCTGCAAGCCAATGGATATAGGGCGAACAAAAGTTTTATTCTCCTGTTACAGTAATCACAGTGCATTGTAATAAAAACACTACTACAATGCATAACTCCTGCAATATTTCACATGATTGCATATTATGAGATACTTGTACTAAATAGGTTCCATTTCATTGCCTCAGTGAGATATCATCATAATTCTGCACGTTACATGTAATCTGAATATAGCTAATGGCGGAATGCACCATGTGGATCGTAGTAAGATGTGATTCGCTTACTCATAGCTTCCTAAATGTAATATCTTGAGTCGAGTCGTATAATCCTAGAGAATAAAAAATTGCAGTTCAGTCTCACAGTTTATATCAGTCAAGGAGGATGTTCCGCACTTTGTATTATTATTACACAGTTTTTTCATCCTCCGTCCCACATTTTTTTCGCTTAACTCAACTTAGCATGCGAATACGAACTGCTGTTTTGTTAGAAGTTCTAACGGCACGACGCATTATCTGTCCGTATTTTTTTGTACTGTTTCACATACAATGCATTGCATATTGTATGAAATGTATTATGATGTCAGTAGTCTATGGTTGAATTTAAATTCAAACGATTGCTTATACATTTAAGTAGTAGGGCAAAAACGAATAGATTAAAAGGTTCAGTGTTTTAATTTGTTATCTTGTGGTATCTGAAGAGATGTATTGTTTTGTAGGGATGTATTTAGTATTTTATTGCAGGAGATATCATTTATCTATAAAGAATGTCTTTGAGAATAAGTAATAGCGCAAGTTACAATTGCATTGCATATAATTCCTATCATGTTTAATGTGGTTGGGTGGGAAGAGTGGAAGAAACTGGTAAAACTCAGACCGAATTAAGGAGAAACAGGATGGAGTGGAAGAATTCCAGTTGAAATCCAGCTCTATAGAGAAAATAGATATAGAGAGATTGACAGTCTAGAAGATGAAGAGGACTATTATAGCAAATCAAGTGGAAGACACGACAAGACTTCACATCACAGACAGACAATACAAAACAGAGCTCTACGCAAACAGCCGAGGCAAAAAACCAATTCGGCTTCTCTGCTCTGATCTAACTCTCAGTTTTTGTTCAATAAATAAAACAATAAAAAGCATTTAAACCTCCGAGAGTGTACAGACTTAGTGGTGTCTGCTAACTGAGTACAGGGCAGTCCATATCTCTGCGAATCCCTCTTATAATAATTTTCTTGAGTGGGAAGTTCACTATATGAACTCACATAGCTCTAGGATTAAACCTGCGTTATCTATCTATACCAATAAATACTCTATTTTATAGCTAGGTGCAGTTGGTCTGGGATACCTCATAAAAGTAGTTGTCAGAGCTAAGAGACTCAAGACACGTTCTCTATCACCTAATCGGAAAATCTGGGAATCTCAAACTTATTATAATGCAATATATTTTTCGTTGCTATTCCAAGCATGAGTTGCAGTGCAAAAAGATCTTTGTGCTATATGCAGACCATAATTCTACAGGAGTTCTATATAGAAGAAGCATATAGAAGATGCTATCTTGGTCTTCCACACAAAACGTACCTCCGTGTGCAATAACAGATTCGTTTGCTAAGGCAAATTATTATAAAGTGTATGGCCCATATACAAATCTATCGTATATACTAATGCCCACCTATGCCTCTCATGTTCATGTTCATCATTGCGGTTAGGTTGAGTTTGATTCGGCTATTATATCGCATTATACTCCATACAGATAAAACTATGCATACAAAGTATTTACCTGTTTGGTTTGAAATCCAGACCAGGCACAGACTAGTCCATTTAGAATTCTACAGAGTACCTACTTGTTAGTTAAGGAGTAGTAGAAACTAATACAATGTACCTGAACACAAAAGAACGCACAAAGCACAGAAAAAAGCAGAATACACAATACACTTATGCAATAGGATTCAATCTTCAATCTAGAAAAGCAGGGGTAGGTAAATACAATAAATAACAAGCTAGGCAGATAAAACGATGGATCCAGCATAGGGGCATTAGTATTTTTACAAAATGAGCTTAATATGAAATATAATAATTCCTGCACACAACTATATAAACATGGTTAATATTATATTAGCTAATATGTTTATATATTATAGTATACATATATAGCCCTATAGGGATTTATAGTATAGTAGTCACACCTGACTTACCAAGGTTATGAAAGGTGCCAACCTAAGCAAACCACTGCATTATATTAGCACTACTCTGTGCACTTGACTTTGACTTTGCCATTTTCATTCCCACTGACAACTAAGCCAGCCTGTTTAGTTCCAGCTCTAGCCTAGCATTTGCTTAAAAAACACAGATAGGTATATCCAAGCCATGTCCAGAAAAATTGTATATTTTAATCCCACATGCCATGCTTCGCTCATCGAAGCTTATACTTTTCGAAACATCTAATTGTTAGTGTAGTACTGACGCTAATGCTTCTATCAAACCATTTTCTGCCTACCTGGCTCTGCCTGCATTCCTCTGCATTGCTAGCAACCCATTAACATTACCACTGCAGTGTCTAAACATACATTACCTCTTTAGGTCCATTACCACATTACTACTTTAATCTTCTTTCTTGCAAAATCCTACATTCAATAGGCACTTGGTTGCACTCTATGGTGTCTTGTCTTCAAAAATATATTTCTGTTGTGATGTAATGCAACTAACAAGCGTTTTTATTTCTGTTCTGCTCTGTGTAGACTACTCGTCAGAATGTCATGTCAGCCGCTAGTGCTTTGTGTTATGGCTATATATACACGAACCATTTTTTCTCAGTGTATAAGTGCTAACTTTATATTATACACCTGTGTGAAGCTACAGCTCTGATGTGGATGTGATTCCTGTGCCTCTGCAACGTAGCTCTCTACCTACTTGGTTTACTACCCGTCACCATTGCCATCAGTTGAGGCTGACGCTCGTTCAAGAACGGTAAGCGGTAAACAAGCTGCTCCTCACATTAGGTGATGCGACTCTCTTTTCTAGTGACTCATACACATTTGGACCAGATTTACATCGACAACTACATCTTTACTTGATTAGTTAGTGGCCAGAGTGCAAATGATCAATCAACAAAACCAACGGCCTTTTTAATTAAAATTGTGCTAACGATCCTTCGAAATTGTGTGTACGGATCTCACTCTGTGACAGTTAAGTCAACTTGTGCTGTTTTTGTGTGTTTCTGAATGACGTTGATTGCTGGAAGTGTAGTAGTCAGAAGACGTCGTAACGCATAAAACACGTAATAACAACAGGACACACACATTACATCTCCAGTGAGCATTTAGCGTTAACTTGCAAGACAAGGCATGACAAGAGAAGCCTTATATGGGGAATCTGACAAAAAGACTTAATCTCTACCTCGCTGATGCACATTCAACAAAATACAGAGGCGTCTGCTATCTCTGATGTGGATTAGTGGATTACAACTATATAAATAGCTGCACTACTACCCAGTCATTCTCCGCAAATTGCAATCATACATTCTGAACTAAATACCATACTCCAATTTAAGTGTGGGACTTAATGCTTTGGTAGACCAGCCCAACCAGGAAAGACACTTGAATCCGTTTTCTTCTAAGAACCTTTCCTGCGGTTTCCTTTTGGTGATGATGAGAAGGTTAGTATGATATTTCTCTCCATTCATTCTTAACATTCTTCGCGTTTTTTCTTTCAGACGGGTTAACCCGAGGCATCTTATGCGTGGGCTTTGTCTAATATTACAAAGCGTATTAGCAGAACGAGTCTGATTGTCTGCTAAGTTTCTATAAAGTGTATTAGTAATGTGACTAACATACCAAAGTTAATTCTACTTATCTTGAGTATGAAAATGATGACCTATCTATTATTTTTATTGATAGCTGATTTCTAATTTGAATGTTTTAATAATCCGGCATTAACATTTCGATTTTTATACAAAGCGATGAGTTTGCATTGTTATGTGTAGTAGTATGTAATAGAGTATTATAGAGTATGGCAAGTTATTTCTGTAAGGAACGTGCGTAGATCGTTTGCTATCAGAATGGTGCTTAGTCATTCAACACACACGAGCTGACTCTTTTGTGGAAATTTTGGTATGAGTCTACCGGAATGAATGAATCACATCTCCGCTCCAGTCATCCGTAAATAATCTTTAGTTCCAACTTGACTAACATAAGTTTTGCTAGGCTTATATATCTACATCTTGCACTATAAGTATAAAAACACTCGGTTTGCTTCTGCAATGTATAGAAATAGTAAGATAGTGTTTTAATTGGAGAGATCCCTCTTTCTCGTCGCTTAACAGCTCATCAGTCTGGATATCATATCCAGAGCTAATTGCCTTTTCTTGGGCAAGTCAAGTCGAGTCAACTCATATAGCCGTGTCAGATTGGAAAAGCGTGGAGAATAGAAAATTGCAGCAAGTTAGACTTTGCCCTTTTATTACTTAAGGAATTAGATATATCCTTACTCGATCAGTAGAGCTTGCTATTTAGTATATCTATGCATACAGGATGTGACTCTCTCTCCAACTAATACAATTGAATGTATATGTATAGCAGGGAGCAATTTGTAACCAAGAAAATCTTGTCATAAGCTTGAGAGAAATAGGAAAAGTGAAAAGGCAATAGTCGACATGACAAGACAAGGAACTCGAGAGCCAAGTAAAGTCAACTGAGACGAAGGCAGACCCGAGCCAAGCCACGAGCCATTCTCATTCTCACCCACTCGAGTGCAGAAACGAAGGGTGAAGCAAATAGCCTCTAAGAACTAAATTAAAAAGCCTCTGTGATTGCATAATGGGATATCGAAAAAAGTTGGGAGAAACACATTTTTCATTTTGGGCGACGACGTGACAGTTTAAGAATACTTTAAGAACTTTATCTTTGGCTTCTCATATGTCTCAACTTGAAATAGATATCCGAGTGTGCGTATGCACTATATTTAACTCAAAGTCAATGCAAACTTAAATATAGTAATTGCCACTACTATTGTTAGACGAAAAGTTGTAATAAATGTGATTTGAGTTAATTGTTTTATAATAACACGTCAAATCAAGTCTATTCAACTTCTGTTCCCATATAAAGGTTGCTACTGTGATGAATAACGTACATGTTGATTTCTAAAGCATATTTTTATAATGATTGCATACGAGTATTTCTGACAGTTGCTATATTTTAATAATGCCAACCATGGCATTCCTTAGTTCATTACTCACATGTGTTTATGTAATAACTAGCACTGCGGTTCGTTTTTATTTCCCCTAGTCACACTTACAGTTTAGTGGGGTGGAGTTGTTTATAACGTAGATTAACTTACTTAACTTGTTATGTTACTTTACTCAGCACAGTAGTACTTACATGTGTATGTACATGCATAGAGATCATGATCAGACTCACTGGCACTTGCACACAATAAAATTCCTTATAAATAGAAATCTTGTCTAACTTGAATTAAATCCTGCACTGCCATAATGTGTGTCTACATGTAAAAAGTGTTGGTACAAATACACAAACACATGTAACTACAAATGTAGCTAGCGAGTAGTGAAAAGGAAGGATTAGTGTAAACATCGCAATTGCAAAAGTTGATTTGACATGGTAGTGTTTTGAGTAATATCGTGTCACATTAATTAAGATCGGATCTCATCAAACGTTTTGTAGGACTAACTATTATGTAGACTCATTAGAATGCAGATATATTACACCATATAATAGCTTTAACCTTTAATTCCCAGAGTAGCTTAGTTAGCCGTAAACATGGGCTATGCAAATGTTGGTTGATAAGGTATTAGTTGTAAATGCCCCTATAAAATGAACGTGTAAAGAGCAGTGTTTGATTTATTTGCATTTGTTCTCCGATTTAAAGTGAGTTGGACTATGGAGTGTTGTGATTAATTTGCATTTACATCTAGATAATTATAGTGGTGAATGAAGGGGATTGTAGTTTGCAGCGGTAATCCAAATTAACTGGCTTGTTCTTTCTATTCTGTACTTATATAGACATTCCTAAAGTGCATTACCATACTATCCAAACAACTTCGTACTTACTGACACTTGTGTGTGTAGCGTCTATGATAAGAGTGTCAGAAAACTGACAATGGGGATTGTGCTTTGATTTTACTTGACTGAACTCAAACCTATTTCACGTATTGTGCAAGAAAGGACATTAAAACAGATGTAACAAGACAAGGCGGATTTCCATTTACAACTAAACAGTCACGTTTCCAATCATTATTCATGAACTTATCTTTTCCCCTCTGTTTCATTGATAAATCGTGGTGTATAATTCCATCATACTGCACACTCTCTACTTCCAGGTAAGTATTATAGCCATGTTCAACTCAATTAACGATCTGCTCATTTTTACCGTAAAATATATGATACTTGTGTCCACGTGTAATTTCCCTATAACTATTAGTTTTCATTGTAAGTATAGCTGTTGGGTCAGAATATTCAGATGGACAAATGTGGAGTTGGTTTTCAATGTGCAATTCGCTCATCCGAATTGATTTGCTCTTTGACTTGACATTCTCTAATTTAAATGTGACGACTTCTCACGTTCTAAACTCGTCTATAATCCCATTGCACACATCACATTATCCCCAGCCACGATTGGCGTACCAGTGGAAAGTGCCACACAGACATAACACACGTACTTAGTGAGCATATATGAGTGCATTAGGGAAGTCTGTCGAATATAATCCAGTGACACTCGTATTAATTCATTCCCTCTCTTCACCTCTCTCGAGTAACTATTTCTGATAATTTGCAGATGCTAGTTCTCATCCTACCCTAAAGTAAGTGTCCGTGTCAGATAATTTTCTGTGTGAAATGAATTGAGGATGAGAGTGGCTTGTACATAAGTACTCTCTGACATACTGCTTCTCCTAATTATGAAGTTACGCTCTAATAGGGAACTGTTGTGGTACATGATACAAGGAATGCCAATTTCAGCCGGAGACCAGGAGGCTTACTATTAGTTTGATTCTGTCCTCTCCTGATCTGCCTCTGCTTTCCTTCTGTCTCTAAAGACAATGCATGCACACACTCTGGCAGATCAATTTGGTTTGCAAAGGTAATTTCGAAGTATCTCCAATGTAAATAGAACTTTATACGAGCAATATACTCGGCATAATAAAAATGGTAGCAGTAGTGATATCCTGGTAGGAGTGCATAGAACGACTTTGTTGGTTGGTAAACTAGAGAATGGGGGTAGATGTATGTATAGTAGATGCAAGGAATTAAATAGAAGTTCTACTACTTGCAGAACATTAGTCCCCTGAGGGAAATTACTGTCTCATGTATTATGCCTCAACTTAAGAGCTGAAAATACAAGTAGAGTCCATCCTGAGAGGTAGACGCTGTGGTGTGCGAGGGAAGAATGGAATACCAAATAGAAATGCTGGGAATTGAGGAATACGGAATACAATCCACGAGAAAATAGCCCGAATGTCATACAAACGAATACTACGAGTTCAATTCAAGTTCAGCTGAGTGCTAAGCTGCCAGCTAAACCTTAAGCCATATCACATTCACAACATTGCATCCTATTGCATTGTCATTAATTTTATTCCGAGCTGCAGCGAAGGAGAGGCTACCTCTATAATATATCAACAAAACAACCCCTCCTCATATTTTACACATATGTATGCACATAATAATCTACTATACTTAGGTACCTATGGAGTTTTGTAACATTCGGTCCTTTTCGTCGGTACACAGGAGTTCAGTTCAGTTCAAGTTGGCTTGGATTACCTTTTCTATCCCATCTTCCACTTTACTTGTCCTAGGACGTTATTTTATTCCTGTCCATTAGGAGCAGCGTGTGTGGTGTGAATTGTCGGAGTTTTCCTTCCCAAAATCTCACCTCTCTCTCTCCTCAGGAAACATCAAACTCTTCGGCTACATTCAGCAGAGATGAAAAGACACGTCAAAACCCAACGAGGACATTTTCTTCCATAAAGTACGTGAATAGAAGTTGAAAGCAAAATTGAGACCGTGGCCGTGGAAGACATAATACGGAGATAGCATGGCGTCTAGTCTATCTCTAGAATATCAAAATAGCTACGCAGAAAATAGGAATTTCCGAGCAAGTCTCTTTACATGCCTATACTCGTGTACATTGTGATGTCGGGGATGTATTAGGTAAATACTCTCTTCCCTTGTCCTTTGCTCATCTTTCTTCAGAAATCTACATGCAGGCTCCGTGTGTACACTTTGAATTTTCATCTCTTCCTGTGTCATTCCTCAATTCTCCCTTTTCATCTCCCTTGAATAGGTTTTTACAATGCTGGATCCTTTTTGCTATTTACCTTCCTTTTACTTAGACTCAGAAGAACGAAAAGTACAACCAGTGAACTAATGACCGTCTTCTCCCTTATTATTTTCTTATCATTATGCGAATCTAGGATATCTATAGGTATCTAAAGGAAAAAATCCGTTGCGTAAGTAGCATTTGGTTTGTACATACTTATTTACTTTGCTTTAAGGTAGATTTACGGAGGATTTCTGCGAAAAGATTTCATTCTTGTGGATCTGTGTCGGCCTGTTCTTTTCTGGTTGAATTGCCAGTGCATAGGAGGATAATGATATAGAAGATCTCAATTCCCGTGGTTTTGTAAGCTAGAATTTACAAGGTTGGTTTAGGCTAGACTGGGCTGTCTGTGGTTGAGTTTGGTGAAATCTCTATTCTAATGTACGTCCTGACATATGGTATCATATCCGTCCTTCCTCTATTTCGGAGTCTCTGACTCCGTTTGACTCGACTCGAGGGAAAAATTCGTGAAGACAGCTCTTCTGTGGACAAACTACTCTCTTTCTCATCTTGTCCTACAGTAATGTAATGTAGCTTGTATGTGCGGATACTTACCTCCTCCAAGAACATTATGCCTTCCTTTCCCATGCTCATCTTCTACATCTTGTCCGTCTCTGCTACTAAAATCTATTTCAAATGCCAATACCTACGGAACACATATACATGTATCTAAGATATGTATCTATTCAGAATGTACAAAGTAGAATCCAAGAACCTATTTGTAAGTATTTCATCCCATTTTAGGTAGATACTATTCCAGAGATACTCGAATATCTGTAACAGAGACAGTGAGAGAAAGATATATCTGGGAGGGAGTTCGATTCAAGATCAGACCCTGACTGTCTGTACACTATACGTGTGTTTAGTTGTGTTTAATAATGTCTCTAGTGAAGCCGAAGATGCTGGAGTGGAGTAGCGAGGAGTACATAGTTTGTCTAGGAGATGAAACGTGGATTCTTAGTATTCCAACTGGAACTTCTCCTCTTACAATTACTTACATACATACTGTCTTCTCAAAGTGAAGGGAAAGGGATGAAATAGTCTTAGTTTTCCTCCTACACCACCAGGACTTGACTCACTTCAACTCACCCAGTCCGATCCGGGTAATATACAAAAGTATATAGGAAAAGCAAACGGATGCAATGCAACGTAACCGTCACAACTAACTCAAGTCAGAGAAGGACCTTTTCTTCACTGAGAAAAGAACGTGATGGTGATACACCCAACATCCAGGACTTACTTACCTCCACTATATAGTAGACTACCTCTGAAACAGACAGAGTTGAGTAGTTTCTGAATATACATACCAGTAACTGAAGTTACATTCACATCAGTTAGGTTCTTAAGGTCCTTTCTTAGTTGTTATGTTAGTCGTCGGAGAGGAAAGTCCGTAAAATAGGCAGAGAGAAGAGTGTAGTTGGTGATGGTGAGTAGGGGAAGAAAAATCGATGGCAGTAATCGCAGTTTGAGTCTCAGTCAAGAAAGAGAGACTAGCTTAGCTTAGCAAAGGACAGGACCCATGTGCAAGTTTCTCTCCAGTGCTGGAACCCAAAGAAACGTGGAAATTACTCACAGACGAAGCGAAATGCTTCCTAGGAGCAACAACGAAGTTGTAAGTGAAGAGAGACGATCATGCAATTTGCCATGTCATAGCATAGCGTTAGGATAAAATGGAAAACTATTTCCCTGGACTTGGAAACACCGGAAAAGAATCGCTTTTCTCAATCCTTGCATCGGAATATACGTTCTAATATCAAAAGGAAAGTCTGCAGTTTGGATTGAGCCAATTCTTACATTTACTGTTGCTTTCTTCTCTATTCCACTCGAGGAAATACTTAAAGATGCCTGCCTACCTTAATGCCAGGAGAAAGACCAGGAGAAATTTAGGTAGTTTTCCTTGTCAATAATCGTAGACAAAGACAATCGACTAATCGCGAAAAGAGAACAAGGACAATTCCATAAGTAAATCTATTGACTACCTTTCGAGCGACCTTCTAGGAATAGCCTAAGGTTGCGTAAGTACTCGTAAATATTTCTTTGGAGTTTTACATCTTTTTTCTGCCGTCGTACCGGATCTGTTGGTGAATGAGCAGAAGGGCAGCGGAGCTGAACGTGAAAACCAACGGAACAAAATTCAAAGGAAAAGCAAAAAGGAAACACAGTTCTGTTGCCAAAGTCGCGCGGAACATACTGAACGAAACTGAGCTCCTAGCTTCTCGTTTTCCACCGACTCCTCTCCGATATTATCCCTAATATCATCTGACGGAGGAGGAAAACTGGAGAAGAGAGACTCACAGTCACAAGACTTGAATACTCTGTGAAGAAGCTCTGCGGGAAGCTAACTGGAGACGATCAACGAAAATCTTTGAGTCGGACACGAACATCTGACTGTGACTGTAGTAGTGGCTGCAGCTACCCAACAGCCAGCAATTTTCGTCGATGAGTCCTTTCTATGTAGTTGGAGTGTGAGACTGAAACTGAACTGAATTGTAGTGACTTGACTGACTTTGAGTGTGATGTGCGTTCTTCTTCCATTCCACACATTTCATCTTTCGTGAAGAGATCTCTGATCCTGCATTGCTTTGGCTACTCCTCTCCACTTCTGCACTGAATTGAAGAAGTGTTAGCCCTGTTATATGTTGT
Organism: Tomocerus maximus; assembly: GCA_019776445.1. NCBI lineage: Eukaryota > Metazoa > Arthropoda > Collembola > Entomobryomorpha > Tomoceridae > Tomocerus > Tomocerus maximus. The sequence continues at coordinate 18,600 of JABASH010001050.1, forward strand.
TGTTGCATTGAGACAGAAAAGTGAATTGGATTGCATTCACTAAGTATTTGTGCAGAAAGGGAATTTCCGAAAGAATCCGGCGAACTACCTTTTCTCTACTCACTTCATTCAATTTTTCATCCTTCAACAGAAACTGCTGCTCTCTTTGTGCCGTGCCTTGTCTTCTCTGATATGAGAGAATCTCTCTGGCTGGAGGAAACTTAAAAGCATTATCTCACATCACATTCCTATCAAAACATTCATACCATTACCAACTACTTACTATGTGCAGGACGACAATCTCTTAATAGTATTTCGGACCGACTGACTGATATTTCTATAGGACTCTATATAAGTAGTTCAATTCAATCCAAGACATCCCATCTACTTTCCATTATTTCAGTCCACACTCACTCCTCAACATTCTTCCACTCAAATACCCCAGAGTGTATTTACCAACTAAAACCCACTACACAACATAAGAGCAAAGTTTTGTCCTCGTTCTCGTACCACTCAAAATCCAAACGGACTAAACTGCATTCTACTCAACTCAAACTTTTTATTTTGTCCTTTGCTTATTGTCTTGTGGTCGCAGTTCTTCAGGACGCAATAGTTCATGTCCTTGTCTACTCTGGTTTCTTGTGCTATGTGTATACCTAAATCTTAATCCAAACAAAAAATCATCCATTCTCTGCCAAGAGGCAAACTAATAAGTCTGTAAGTAAAATCTTTTAACTAAATCAACTTCACATGGGCAATCTCACAACTAAAGTACTTTAACTTGATATATTATTATTTATACACACACATTCATCTCCGGACTAATTCTAATCTATCTTTTGCATTACATTGTATAAATTAGCTGTTATTAGTTTCTCCCGACTGAACTCTGCTAACTTTGTCTCATTCAAAGCCGAATGACTAAGCTCTTTCTCCATCTTTGTCTTTATTCATCCTTCTGTTTCAGGACATTTATTCCGTAGAGTACGTTTGTATTCAACATTTTTAAAGTCTCCACTGATCCAGTACACAACTCACAATTCAGAACTCACTCATCCATTACAAAATACAATGCCATCATCTTCACAGTCAACTGGTACACATAAAATCCTAAAATGCGTCTATGTGAATTCACAAATAATGTAACTACACCAATTTCAAACGTAGTTGAATGTGTAAGTATACTTGTGTATACTTTTAAATATCCCATAACTTTTCTTTACTACTGTTATCGGTTATAGCCATTGCAACTCACGGTATAAATAATAATTTGAGAAATGGGAAAAGCCAAAGGAGAGAAATATTGAGCAGATAGTTTAAGTGCCTGTACTCCACGAACGATGTCCTCCTTAGATTTATGATTCCTTTCCTGTGGTTTCTTTATTTTGTTTTCCTACTCTTCCTTCTCCTCTCATCAATGAATCTTTCGAGACCGTTTTTCCTTTTGTATTTTTACGTAACTACTCAGGTACCTATTTATTATTGTACTACGTCTGTGCCCCTACCTGACAATATGAGAAATAGAAACATAACAATAACATACATCATTAGGTAGTGAATAGGCCTACTTTTTGTGACTTGCATATCATCCTCCGTATAGAATGAATGGGACTGCAGCAGAACACATTCGATACAATAAAGATAGCAACAATAAAAGTTGCCTCATAGCATTTCATTAACTTGCATTGCTTTGTGCAGGAGTAAACTGGACTCTGCTGACTTGGCTAGACAGTTGAGACACCTAAATAAAGTTGGGCATAGACGAGAGTAAATTGGAGGTATTTACTTTTTAGCTGAATGAATCGGGATGGAACAAAATAGAGTAGTAAGACTTGATAATCGAGACACAACTGAAAGGAATATTGTGTGGACCACAAAACCTATTATGTAGGTTTCTATATTTTATATACTCACTAAATAAAAGCGTAGTCAACATGCTTTAAATTATAGCATTCGAGTATCTAGTTTAAATTTCTTCGAGCGTGCTACGTGAATTATTTCCATTGAACATCACAAAACAACCGAAACTAAACATAGCTATAATATATATCTATACTAGCATATACTAGTATATAGTAGTATAATGTATGTGCATGTAGTTTAAAGATGCCCATCGCTTGATCCCATTTTCAAATACACTCCAGTATTTTTTCTCTACCATAATAATGTATCATCGCTGATGTATGTACGGTAGTGCAAAGTAAAGAAAGTATAGAGAATGACTATTATTACATATTGCCTAGCTATAGATTGACTCTCATCAATACTTATAGGCTTATAATTTAAAGGAGCATCATTACAAAGCTATAAATATGGGATGGAAACCATTAAATTGTTCAGAGATGCTTACCTACTATAGGGTACAGAACTTTATAATTTATAAAGTACACTATAGAGATGTGTGCTCCTGTACTAATATATTTGAATACGAAGTTTACCGAACAGACAGAGATACATGCCATTAGTTTCCCATTTCTCTACAAAATTTACAACATCGTTTCAGCTAAATTACCGTACCTCCTGTCCGCCTCTATGAGGAAACTGCGTATTTTATCTCTTTTCGAGGTGGAACAGAGCACACTGACGTATGTACATAGGAGCTGACTAAAGTATTCAAGTCAACATCAGCTTTATCGCTAATTTGCTTTGCCATATTTTATTCTATCAGTAAAATGTGCTACATATTACGAATATCTGGGACTCATACCTACAGGTATTTGTGCATAGGTAGCAATACATTTTTATATAAATTATATCTGTTGAAATGTTAATACATATAATTATTGACATCCTTACGTGCTACAAAAACAAATACGACATACGTAAGTGTGCCGGCACAATAATTTATAGCGGTCCAAATACTCCGTCGTAATGCATGAATACAGGTTCTAGGGAAATATATATTTACAGAGTTCCGTGTTCCGTCCGAAATTTTCTTGACTCTATTCAACGTAAGTTTAGGCAGGCATAAATTATGATAAGATTTATACGTTATTAATTAGGACGGACAATGCGGAATATTTTGTAGCTACCTTTGTGCATAGATCTGTAAATGTTGACGAGTTGACTACAAAAGAATTGTAAATAGCTGTTATCCGTCTAGTCATCATCAGAGATGGACATGCCCTGAACAGACTCGTAGTAAGCTGTCTGTCACTATTCGGGTTGTTTTTCTATGTGAAGTGATTCCTAAAGGATAATTCCTATCTACAAAATTCTATTGTGCTCTGTGAACCAACAAAATAGAGTAGGCACCAGTCAAACTGTGGTTTAGGCACTAGCTCCGCTTACCTTTAAATTGAAATCAGAATCTGACTGCATTTTTCTATCTGTATAGATTCTATGTACTAGGATATATTTGAATGTAATTGCTTCCTACACACATTAGTGGGTTATATTGGATGAGTGTATTATATGGTGCACATAGCTAGGATGATAATAATGTAATGTAATCCATAGGGTTTGAACGAAATAAAACGAGAGCCGTGAGTTGAAGTGAATAGAGACAGAGAGAGCAAGTCAAAGTGGGGAGGATGATGTTCTGTGATATGAATTGAATTGAATATACAAGCAAAACTGTATTTTATGCGTCCTGTCCTAGAAGTCCTGTTCTGTCTCTCTTATTGTTCGTTTCCATTTGGCTTACTTACTTGACTTTAGTGACTGAGTCAGAGATGGTTTAGCTTTATTCTCATCTCTTCTACACGTACTTTTGCGTGTCCGTGACAAATTCCGTCGTCTACGATTAAACTCCGCTAACGCTACTTAGTGCCACGACCACACCACAATACATATCTAGTGCATTGCATGAGTTTTAACAACTATGATTTTCCTTGGTTTGTCTTGGCTTGAATTACAGCCGCAGTATAATGATATAGCAGATTCTGCAAGGTACATACGTAGCAGTCTGACTAAACTAGATAATTCTCGACCTACTGATCACACGATATTAGTTTTATCATTTTGGCTTCCTCTGCATCCAAACTTTTATGCTTTGCCAAATTCAATTTCAAATTCTAGTGTCATAATAGTCAATGCCTTCATTATCATATCAAGCGACCACAACCCTAATAGAATTACATAATCGTAATAAGAATTGGTTTCCTAGTAGCATGTACAGGATTTATGTCTCTACCTTAGAGTTACACACTTGTAATGGTATATCTTTAGTGAATCTAGACTCTGCAGCGTGCTAAGTATATTAAATTAAATGTATCGTAGGATCACTCGTAGCGAGAAGGTGCTTATTACACAGACATTTAATAGTTGGTAACTACTATGGATTCTGGTATCGTGTAAGTAATTCACTCACGATTTACTATATCAGTGGAGAGATAGAAGCTCCTTGTCTGCTGCAGACTCAGTACGACCCAGTAGGTAGTAATTGCAAAGAAGTAAAGTAACCAAACCATTCTGGTAGAAAATAATTGTTTGATCTCATTCATTTTACCTTGTTTTAATGTCTAGCTTAGTTAAAAATGCCTCTACACTACACAGTAGTTGTTAAAACTCAGTTTCAAAGAAAAAGAGCGAATTGACTTGAGTGAAGTGATTAAACTACCTAAAAGACACGGAGACGGCAAACGAAAAAAAGGATAGAGTGCAAATCACAAAAAGTCACGGCTGGCTAAACAGGATTTTAACTTTGGTGTGGTTCATGTCAGTTTAAACTCGGTTGCAGTTAGTCAAACCATTAGTTTACGCCACCGTCCTACATTAGCATTTTTTCAAATGCTCCTTTGGGAGGGTTTCTGGCTCATTGTCAGACTGTTCCAGCATTAGAGAGTACTTGGCTGTAGAAAATGGACTGCATAGCACAGCATTGTCTTCCCTCTAAGTAGAAGATTGAATTTAAGTGAACTGAAGTGAGTGAGGGTGACGGAATGCATTTGTGTCACTACAGGCAGACATAATAACGACTCTTTTTTCCCAGATACTTACTTCTGCACGGTGAGATGTACAAATTATACATGCATAGATACAGAGGAGTAAGACGTTGACTTAAGTGTACAGCATGCATAACATTTGCCATTTGGAAAAGGATGAAATGAACTAACAAAGAATTCGTTAGCTCTTAACAAGACGACAAAGTTGAACACTGAAGCGACTAATTTCCATTTTCTTCCCTTTATACATACTGCTTCATATATGTCAATTTAAGGAGCTCCAGAGGAGTAGATTGGTGAGTAGGAACTACTTACATTAATAGAAAGATAAAAGAAACGGATAATTTAAAGCTTCAACTTAATCCTTCATTTCTTGCTAGGTGAGTCACAGATAGAATAACATCCATATAAGTACAATTCAACGATAGAGATCCTGTGATAAGGTAGGAATTATACACGTCAAGACTTATAGGACAGATAACACTTCACAGATAAATCCAGAGTGTTTCCTTTTATGAATACTAAACGCAGGATTAGGCTTAGTCAAGGGGAAGACTTGCTTTCTTGCTTATTAAGTAACTCGGTTATCTTAACTTTGGCTAAGCACTTGCTTATTTTCTATAATGTACTACCTTTGGTGTGTACCTATACCTTCAGTTCAAAGGTCTAAGCTAAACTCATCTCTTATCTCCATTTCTTCCAGAGAGTCACTCATGGCTTCAGAATGTCTGAAAGAATCAGCTAAATTGACTTTCCTACTGACAATGAGCAAGCAACCGAAATAGAACCATTACGAAATAACCTACACTACTTACTTCGTTTGATACGAGCATACGTAGATGTTCACAACAATATTATTGCCATGAATTATGCACAAGGTCACGCACTTTAGACTTCCATTATTATACGTGAGTGAGATTCGCCGTGTAAGTACTTTGCTGAACCATTTCAAGCAATTATCTATTTAATTTAATACTTGCTGTGTATTTTGTGGCGGCTAATGAAGAATGAAACGAGTTTACATCATTACAGCTGCGTAATGGAGTAGTGAAGGATAAATAGGATCAATAGTCAAAAATTGAAGATGCTGTCGACATTTTCAGTGAGGAATTAACTTTGGAATTGTATTTTGTGGTGCTACGAACGAATTAAATTGTCAATTTTTTATTAGCTACCAACAGAGTGGAAAAGAAAGGAAATCTGACCAATTAATTTAGAATAAGTTTAGGAAAGCCACAAAGTGCAAAATGTTGGAAGTCTTAAGTGTGCTAAATTTTCCTCGTAAATCAGTAATAGTTGACTCGACTCCAGTGTGTCTGGGTTTGCTGGGAGGAAAAGCATAGGAGCATATCAATTGGAGACTTTAAGTGCGGCACACAATAAGTAACATTTCCGTCCAAAAGAAATAGTAGAAAGACCCATTCTTATTTTTCCTGTTTTATCTTGAGAAAATAAAGGAGAGGATGGAGGGAGTTAATACTTTTGCGTATGTCTGCTATAAGCAGTCCGTGCAGTGGTACTTTTTTGATTAGTGTGTTGAAGCTGGACTATACATAATATATTACGTCCTCACTTATGCTAGGATATTCTTTCTAAATATAGAAGTTTCTTCCACTCACTTGTATCAATGTTAGGCCAACTTGAACTAGAGCTAAGTAGAGGAAAGTCAAGTCCACTCTGCTCTCCGAGTCTGAAAGTCGTAAATAAAATCTTGCATTCGTCTCAGTGAAAAGGAACCTACATTTCTTTCACCAACACAACGTCTTCAAAGGCAGAGACTAATTTAGTTGAAAACTGAACGGAACGCAAAGCCAAATCATCAGCTACATCAGACAGTGCCACTTACTTATGTATGTACATATTCTTGAAAATATTTTCTTATTCAATATCTTTAGTCTTGTTAAGAATCTAGGAAAAACATTCCACTTATTATCTTTGTCAGATTCTGAATTTGAAGATCTACTTAGACTGGGTATAGTTAGTCAACTGACAAGCAAAGCTTTATTATTTGATACGGTTACACATTGTTAGTGGAATCCTGTCCAAAGGCTAAGTACATATGTAGAGTTTCCACTAAAAATAACAAATAGCTAAATATGACAAGCAAAGCAAAAGCAACGAGCAAAAAATCCAATTTGTTAAAGTGTTTTCTCCATAACTAAAGCTATAACTGATTTTCGGAGGATCAATGTGAGGTACCTCATCGCATCTGCCCAAGTTTATCTCTTTTCGTGTGGGAGCAGAGTATTTTATGTGCCTACATGTAAGTCTGGGCCTGGGAAGAAAAGTAAGTCCAAGGAGAAACGAATGGAAAGGAAACGTCTCAACAAATCTGTAAACTTGTACTAATATATATCTGTGCCTGCTCAACCACACTGTTTAGTCCGTGTATTACAAATAGTTTAGTTCAGAACCACAGCAAATCGTGCTGAATACATCAAATGATTATTGTTTATTGGATCCAATCAAAAGATGCATACATCTTATACTAGGTTAACCACAATCTGTCTAAATGCATGTTTACATGTTCACATTTGGCGTGTAGGTGGATATAGCATGGCATATGGCCATATTACGTCAATTCATTCATATGGGATCAACTTGACCTAAATCTGACCCCTTACTTTATTCAACTCGAAAACTGTAGATACTGGATCATCTATCTGTTAGTAAATCCTGTGTTAAATTATCATTATTGTAATTGGGGGCTAGGAAACCAAAATTGTGATCTTTATGGCTGTAGGAGAACTTAGATAGGTAGTACTAATGGATATGCTGTACATAATATTATCACTTATTATCCTTAACACATTATGGACGATGTATAATTTGTGTAGGTAGTATCCTTCAACTAATCCTTACATACATTCCCATGTAATAACAGAGTTAATGGGGCGATGGATGGAAAAGCAAAACACAAGGGAGCATGCCATAACGCCTTGGCCTGCTATTAAATTAAATAGCTCTGATTGTAAGCTCGTGGCTAATCAGCCATATACTAATCCCCACACTCCCTCCTTAGAAGTCAAGTGGGACCTACTAAATGTTAGCCATTACTCCTCCATTCCATCCACTTTGGCATTTCTACTTTTTATTCCAATCCAAAGAACCCTCACTTAAATAATTGATCAGATCTCATCCAAAGATTTCAAGCTGTATGTAAAATAAAAGCTTATCTCCAGATATCACGGTCATCAGTAGTAGTTTCTATAAAGTTTAAAAACGTGACTGAGCAAAATTGCTTGATCACCTCACCATTGATCCATCTAAGTCGTTAATGCTGATCAAGTGTTTTCCTTTGTTTTTCATTGTTCATAAAACCACATTGAAATGAAGAATGAGAAAATCATATCTCAAGTGCCATTTTCTTTTGAATCTACATTAATGATCTCAATGAGCAGTACAAACAAAAAGACTTCTTTAGAATCCTACTGAGTCACGTTATCATTTGTAAGGACTCACTCTGTAATCCTAGTAAGAGTAAACAAGACACAGGACAGCAATAGGAAGATTGAGCCAAACAACACTTTTAAAAAGGCATGCCGAGGAGTATCAGTAAAATACACAGGCAGCAAAGACATCCACTCCATTTGCACTCCATTAGGTTTGAAAACCAATGCAAACTAAGGGGAGTCTAGAAGTAAATAAATAAACAAGTTGGAAATGTATTGTCTTTAGTTCTCCAGGTTCTACTAATGCATATTGAACTGACTTATATAACATCATGTACCGTTTCTGTACATACCGAGACATTACAGATTCGTATTTGTAGTATTTTGCTAATGCGGTGTGGGTGTGCGTGAGTGGCGAAGGTAGATCCGTATTTACACTAGCGAGACTTTGCAAATAGTAATGAGAGAAACCAAAAGACTGTATCATCGAAACAGAAACGGGAGCTATTTGTAAATCCAAGCAGAGTTAAATCAGCAGAGCTAGTAGCTTATTGTACCTATTAGTTTGACTGTGGCACAATTATGTCAGAGTAGATTTGGTATGTGTGGTGGAATGCTGCTGCGGACAGGACGGGACACAGTTTCATTCAATAGAATTACACCACAGAACAACAAACACATGAAAACATTGCTTTTACTATTATTGACTATACATACACACACATTAGTATTGCTGCAGAGAAAATAATAACACAAGTGATCTATCTTCATTATTAGTTTGTCCCTCAACGGCAATTTACTTCATTTTACATTTGGAACTCACAGCTTGAATTCACTTGCATTGGACTCGGCAGAGTCATACGGAGAAGTACAAAACATTAGGAGAAAGAGAAGGCTACAGCCGGCACCGGCAGTTACTTTCATTTAATGGTTAAAACAAATACTATCTATAGGAAGAAATGTTGCAGAACACACTGTGATAATAAACAACTGCATCATTAATAATGTGACTTACTTTCGACTATATTGTGTCGCTAGCAGAAAATAACTTTCGACTACACAAGGCTATATTTATATGGCAATTTTTGACCAATCTATCTGCAATGTTAGGCAACTTTTGTTATTCCACTATCTCTACTGCTTTAGTAGTTACATGCATAGATTCACAAGCAAAACAAAGTATTGTATATGTAACCAGTAATGCTCATGGGAATATGTACAAGATTAATGTGGGATATGCCTATGAAATCATTCCGTTCAGACTTAGGATACGTAAATATACATAAACGTGTATAGACATGGAATAAATCTATCTACATCTTCATCTCATGACTATCACATCATCAAAACAAATTATCAAAGCCCGAGCGCATATCATTATGGTAAGAGGATGGGAATTTTCCCATAGAATCTTGTGTTTATTTATTAATACACGCTGGGTGAATAGAGATATACGTAAATGAATTATAGCTGAGCGATTCTGCTCTGCATTAATAAACTAATAATCCTATTGGATTTAGTGTAGCGAACTTTGCACCATTATCCATAGGATGGCTGATTTAAATGATTAGTAGAGTCTGAGTGTAATATTATTGACGAGTCTCTTATTAAGTGAGATAATGTAGATTCATATACGGAGAAGTTGTCAAAGAATACATTAATAGTAATAAGTTGTGAATTACAAAGTACTTTCGTTTGGCTGACTAATTCCAAGTTTGCCTTACTAAGCCGAGCAAATGGCAGTAGTCTTAACTCATCTTCAACTTTACAAGTTTGCAATTACGAGCACGTTAGTTTGCTAGAGTTATGTGGAAGTTTTAAGTGATTGTGAAGGACGATAAGGCTAATAAATAATTAATTAGTTTTGCATTGTTTCCAGAGTGGGTCGGAGGAGTCGGAATTTTACATGCAACTGTGGCATGCACTTATAAATGGATATGTTATAGGTGGATACATTATGTCAAAGTAAAGTTTGTAACAAGCTATAATTATCTTTATTATCTCTATAAGTACTCATTGTGTGCGCATTGAATTAAAGAAAGCCTAGCATTTGATGCCTCATATATGACAACATCGTCATTTGCCCACTCGGCACTAACAGGAGAGTATAAGTAGTAGCCGCAGTTATTTAAGCACATTTATAAATGCAGCAAGGGTGATAATATTTCATGTAAAATGCTATTAACTTGAGTTGAATAACTTTGTAAATAAGAAATGCCAAGAGAATTGACATCGTAATAATAGGAATACTAAAACTTGTGATTTTGTCTATCTAGGTGGTCCATGAATTTTGAAGAGGATTCAAGTGGAGTGAACTTACATTGCCTTTCCAGTCTGCCGTTTTGCTTATTGCAGGAGCATCAAGCAGAATATTGTACTTAGCATTCAACAATTGAACTTACAAGTGGAAGATACAAACGTTGGGAGTACATACATAAGAAATAGTAGACAGATAAGCCGTCGGGAAATTTCTTAGTGTAGAATTTCGAGTTGACGGGTGAACTATAGAGTGTAGGAAGTGAAGAGTGGAGTTTGTTAAATAAAGTAAAATAGTAGAGGCAGAGTGGTAATAGTGCACTAACACTAGATTTATGAGACAGAGAACCAGCCGAGTTTCAGTGTCTTGTGTCTGAGTGTAAAATTGAGAAGGAAGCAAATCACCGTCAGCAAGAGCAAAAGAGCAACTTCCTATACGACAGACTCCACAATAAACGCCACGACGAAGTTTGAGCAAGAAAAGAGATTTCCATTCACCAGAGACATTTCCTATAACGGACCCGATAAAGATATGGAGACAGATAGTCATCTTAATGCAGTGAAAATGAGCCGAGTTAGAGGTAGAGACACCTTGGATACCTCACCCACTTACTCAACGTCAAAGGCTACAAGTTTTCTCAGCCGGAGCTGTTGGACATTTACTTTACTTGTCACCATCCTCTTCCTCAGCTCTGCGGCTGCAAATGATCCTGTGTACATTCGATCCGGGGCTTTCATGAGCTCTTATGGTCAATTAGTCACTTCCAGTACTCTCAGGTGGGTCAAGGCACAAACCAAAGACTCGCTCAAATTGATCCAAGACGGACACTCCGCCACCGATTCGAGGGCTGTCTGCAGAGTCTGGCATACAGGTAATC
>JABASH010001051.1:0-29978 GCA_019776445.1 Tomocerus maximus
TTACAATTCTATGGTGTATGTGACTGGATATTTCTTGTAGGGTCTAGTTTGACTGGAATTACTCGAGTACAATAGAGGAGTTTATATAACCTACGTAAGTACCAAGTTTCGGGGAGGGCTGTGATTTCTTATACACGTATATTGAAAAATGTAAAACTTTTTTAGTCGATAATAAGTCAACAATAACAAATTATAGAATTATTTTGATATTTTGCGAATAAGTAGCATTTTTCTTGGATTTCAGGGGCCTTTACCCCGGAAAACCCCTTTATGTACGTCCTTGGTAAATATACAATCTTAGAGAGATAGGAAAGAAAAGCAAAGAGAGCTGGAGAAAAGAAAAACATAAACTTGAAGGACTAGTTCCTACTGTTCGTAGATATTTTATTCTACTATATACGTTTAAATTGTGTATTTAGCTTATAAGCACTAGATCTTGGGCGATATGGGCAATCCTTTTTTGTATGGGTATAAAAAATGGATGAGAAGACGAAATATTCGAAAGTAGCATGGCATCGTTTGTTTTCCCATATTGTATATACTAGGCTATTGTATTCTACGCTTGTGATATAATTGGGGAAAATACGCAGAAATAGGTAAGAGTTGCAGTTGGCGAAAAAATAATATATCCTTAAAGACACAGAAAGAAAAATGAAGACAGGAGTTGTATATACGGAGACAGATCAATTGGAATGAAAATGAGTCTGACAGACGACACGACATCCTCAAATCTCTAAAATGCAGTCATATTACATTACATTGTTCTGCTTCACTTTCCCTTGGTTTTCAACTTCAATTTTCCCCTTAAATTGTTGTATTACATAATGTAATACAACAGTTGGCCTAGATAACAAATTGAAGTGCTTTTAACTCGTAACTCTCTGTCTTTCCTCGAACACTAGATTACAAATATTATCCGATTATATGACGACTATAAAAGAAACACATAACAACTGATTACATCCCTATACTAACGTCTTTAGAGAGCTAATTTTATTTATTATCGTGCACTCCTTAATACGGTCCCTACTCGGTCCCTCTCTCAACTAATAGCAGCTATGCAAACAAAACATAGTTTTCTAATTCTCATCCTTTAATATTAGCAGCATTCTTATAGACAAAGCCTATGAATGTGTAAATTGATTATAAAACGGCGAAAATAAAGTTTTTCAATAAAACTTCCCTTTTCAAGATTGATTGAAAGTGATTTCAAGCTCAAAGTTATACAAGAGCAGAAAACTTCTCCCACTTGGCTTCACTAACTCTTTGAGAGAAAGTTATTTTCACTATTCCTAATACAAGAACTAGGTACTACAAGGCTAGAGGGAGCTTTAAGGTAACTTGTCAACGACAAACTAAAACTACATACAAGAATATATAGACGAACTATTCCATCTATGCTAATGACTTGGGAAATAATAGTATTTTTACAATTACCAAGATACATTATCGTGGACTTAAGAAATACTGCAGCCAAGAAAACGGAGATTGTGTAAATTCTAGATCTAATTTCTAATCACACAATGACAAAACACACTCAATATACTAGGCAATGGTGAATGCCAAGATAAGATCAATTGTTACCTCCAGTTTGTCGAGTCGTGATGCATCCTGGTGCTTCTGGATTTTTCGTATGGACACGAATGGTCCGTTGAGATGCGTGCGAGGATCTTGATGCAAAGGAGGAGAACATCCAACAAGACTGACACTTCGTGCGCTGAAATAATAACAACACATTATTAATACTGGTAATTCGCCAGGTCGCTTTATCCACGCTTTTTTCTTTCGAATTATCACATTGCAATTGCATCGTCAATAAGGAAAGGGTAAATATTCGATGTGGGTTATCCTTCTATCATTACTGTGTTCAAACTACAATGTGTTGAGATGAAAACCAATCTGCGATGAACTATTTATGCATGAATACATTTTCCACAGCAATTCTAGTTTCTTCCCTTGTTATTGTTATTACGAAATCCACGTCTACTTCACTTGAGACTTTCAGACTCTTCTAGAAACTAGAGTATTTACATAATAGAAACAAGTACAGCACAGCAGTAGATTTCTTCGGAGAACAGTAGCATTACTATTTCATGTAATTGACAGCCACTAGCGATAACATAATCTAAACGCACACTAATTAACATTTCCTTAAAGTACAGTTTGCAATTCTTACTAATTCCAATTCACATGACTATTTGCTTACATTTATCTCAGAAATATATTCTATTGCGCAATACTAAGATTTTTAACTATTACAATTCAACTCTTGCATTTTCATATCTATCGGGGAATGTTCTGTAAGCATAAAACCTAAAACGTGTTGCATAATTTATGTCCAATAACGAAGGAAATAACATAAAAGTAAAACCAGATAAACAGCTACATTATTAGAAGGCTTCCTGGGGAAAGTAGGTGAATTGATCAATTTTGGCCTTCCAACATTGGATTACCTTGCCGTGAGATAAAGTAGCAAATTGGAAAGAAACTAGGTACGCTCTCGACACAAATGGATAAACAGAAGCAGGAAGGTTACACAAATTGCTCACGACTATAGCCACTTGTAAAGGGAGACTTTTGATTTCAACCACCTAATTGCTACATGGTTTTGTAATAGTATGATTATTTCCTTCACTACACTTTCATTAATTCAACCTGTTTACCCTCCAACTACGACAAAAGTAGAAATTCAGTCTCTAAAAATAAACGTATACATATAGTTTCAAAGCATCGATAACAAGGTAAGACTGTACTTATAGTAAGGCAGCTAAACTAAACTTGAATCTTCAAAATATGCCATTGAAAATTATTTATTAGCTTTGAGAGCAAAACATATTTTCTGTGTCTCATATAACATTACTAAGATCATATTATTACAGATAAATAGAAATTCATTTTGTTTTTCAATATATGAAAGGTATGAATCCAGAGACTAATAGCAAGCACTAAGCTAATTTCGTATGCAATTGCAATGCAGATTCATCATGCTATGTTATGCATTGAATAGGCACTTATACATTGCAGTAAAATTACGAACACTGATAAGGTAAGAAGACCCAGTACCCTATTTAGATTGCGGTGGAATATAGTTACTATCAATTAAATTTTTCACTCTGCAAGTTATAGTGTATGAATAAATTTTGTGTAAGTGTTGTAGAAAACATTACGCAACGGTCTTACTTTCAATATATTTTTAAGTTATAGGTAACCGAATGAGGAATATGTAGAGCAGAACTTACAAGACTTCGTTAGCAGATTTCAGATCAAGTGTATGAACTCCGAGGTGATCAAGACCCATGATGAACTATGATTAGATAACTTTTCACTTTCAATTGCTGTGTAATGTAAAAGTAAGCAGTGGTGAGTGTATAGGAAAGTAAGGCGTTACTTAATGCTTGGAGCAAGTTACGTAAAAATCCCTCAAAGAGCAGTTTTTGTGCAGGATGAGTAGAGTAAAGTATGGATGTTGATAGAATGAAAAGTATTTTGGAAGAAGCCATTTTGGTATTTAAAATGAAACTTATCACTACGGCTACGACTCTTTTTACGACTTTTCCTACATTCCCTAAGGACAAGGGCATGTAATAAAAAGCTGTACTTACGGCTTTGACAATCCCACATCCCTCGATACATAACAGTGCCTTATTGTCAGTGCAAGTATCATTGTGCATCATACCCCACAGAAAATATCTTTTATATAGAAATTCTTTTTCAGAATCCAGGAGATTGTGTCCATGCTCAATAAATTCATTATCAAGCAAGAAGCTCTAGGATGTAAGTACTCATCATTGTATATAATGTTGAGACTGTCTATAGTACTGAGATGTACTTCTCTTGGCTTTCAATTCCATCAACTAAAGCGTCCCCATATCAGACACAAACTAATAAAACCACAATCTTTAGCCGAAATAAACTTATAAGTACACTACCATTTTCCATACGCACAATCTTGGTGATACATAAATTATAAATCCATCACCCTAAATATATGTAATAAGAATTGGATTAGGTTCATTCCGCAAATTTTAGTTCTTTCATAACATAATTAAGATTTTTGTGTTGAAATACAATACAATAGTAGCAAAATTTTAACTTTGATAACTCCATAGTTAGCTGAAGCGGTGAATGGATTCCGCTCGAGTGTTATGCGCTAGCTCTTCTGAGAGTGCTGGCAATTGTTACAATACCTTTATATATTATTGAAAATTGAAACCCGAATATCTCAAAAATGTACTGATAAAACCTACACCATTGGAAAGCTATTTTTCCTATATTTTTTGCTATCCAAATTGGTCGCACCTATCCTGACGATTACCGTACTTATCCATGTATTAAGTGGAAAAATAAGCACGACTATGCCCACGGTGATGGCTGTAATTATTTTACAAAGTTAATATATTCACTCATATATGTAGTATTTTGGGAAAACAATTTCTGAGCTTTTTTAAGAATCCCAAACGTATTCAGTTTACATAATTTAGTATAGTCACGCATAGCTATGGTTTTATGTGAGGAATAAAATGTGTCCTAGCATTCAGTTTTAAACTATTTGTACAAAATTGTAGGTAATTGCCAATGGATTGAACATCCCTGCGTACATCCTAAGTTTTGACATCAGGGGTATATAAGGGGCATACTAAATATGCAAATGAGACGATTACATAATGTATTTGTTTATTTTTCTGATCACTGAAAGTACAAGATGAAAGCACATAAGTCTCATCACGTAATATCCCTCCCTCTAATTTCATCTTTCAAGTTTATTGTTATTCTGTACTCCAGTTAGTTGGAAAGCACGCAAACCCACGCCCCAAAGCAATAGGTTAAGTCAATCACGAAACGACATTGCATTACGCTACGGTATGTATGTTATTATTGTATTCTCCAATGCATTGATTTTTTACGATAGACATAGCGTACATTCTTTCTTGTAATTATAATAACACATTCACGTAAGTTTTTACAAAATGTAATAGGTAAGTCACGTCAGGATAAATGAAACCAATCATTTACATATTATGGTATTTACCTAAGAAAAACTATTTTAATAGTGGATCTGACTCGATTTGTTTGATAACATAGAATAATAACACAAATAAACTCAGAAATAAATACTAGACAATTTTCTTGGAAATACACACAACAAATCAAAACCATGCAACAGAAAACTAGTAATAAAATGACATGATTTTGATTCTTGTGTGCCTTTGATAGATTGAAAGAGTTCAAAAGGGGAGAAACAGCAGCTAGGCGAAATGTAATACAGACAAGATAGGATTAGGATCAGGACATGCGATACGATAATGAAATCTTAAGCAACAGCTTTACTGTATACCTTAAACCTTGCTCTCGTAGCCGTTGATACGACTGTAGATATGATCTTACAGTGTGATATGAAGAAAGCCGAAACTTATGATACTCCTTTCAATGCTGGCATTATTACCGTAAAGGAATCTTCCATTCTGCATTTCATTTTGTCTGTTATGCTATTTGACCGGCTGAGCAGAATTTCTCGTTTTTCCCGTCATAATAATTACATCACCTCACTAAGGCTGCTATGCATTACATAACTTTGTGCTACATGCATACTGACTAGATGACTATCTCATTGCGTAGGGACCTAACGAATTAGCATGTCCAACTCTTACAAATATTATTTAACTATTTATTGAGTAAAAAGCTTAAAATGACTGATTCTAGATCTACAGACATTTATAGGACGAAATTATTGAGTAATAAGAGTTTTTCTGTAAGTCATTAATATATGAAATATCAACAAAACTTAATTTTGGTTTTCTTTTTCAAATTCTAAAATACAGCAACTTGAAGAGCTTTTGGGGAAGAATTTTCTGTCAAAGGTTTGTTAAAAATGTCTACTCAGAAAGAGCTGGGTAAGAATTACTGAATAAGAAATGTCCCTCCTACTCTGGGTTCTTAAATACCACAAATCTCAAAAATGTCATAAAAAGTTCTTAATTTTCCCCCTCGCATTCCAGACTTCCCTTCATTTGTTTCTTGTCTCCTATGTATAATGTGCTTAGTCAGTATATTTAGTATTAGCAAAAAGTACAGAGCAGTAAATTGTCTTTATTATACACTGTCTTTCCTAGGAATCTCTAATAATATACAGTTCTACAGACTATTAGCCTTATATCTGTAATATTTCTTATGAAGTTGCATTTACAAATAAAGTCAGAGAAGTGTATCACAGACTGTGAGTAAGTGTAGTACAGAAGAAGTATTTACATACATTTATAGACACATGCATAAAGTATGCGTGTGTGTAAGTTACTACTTAAGTTGTTGTAGTAGCTGAGTTGGTGGTAGCAGCAGCGTTCATCATCTCCAGCGTAAAGTTACTTAAATAGACTAATAGAAAAAACTTCATTGGCAAGGCTAAGCAATGGTATTCAAAATATGCCAAACAAATGTGTGTAGTGTGCTCTCTTTTTTATCTGTGTGCAACTAAATCTACGTAACTTTTCTTGCTAACGTATCTAACGAGGATTTTACTACTCTGCACTAAAAACCATCCAAACAACGGCTGGGTTAAATTGCATCTGTCTAAACCATACTCCCCAATAATAAACTTTGTGACTATCTGTGGTGTCTACAATTCATGGACTAGCTTTCGTTGTACTACATTCTAAAATGTGCAAACTTTATTACTAGAAGAATTTAAACATCTTTGTTTACACACACGTGGTCACATATAATACTGTCATTTCATTCATAACATATGAGTTAATAATATTAGGTAGTACCAGTTAGGTAGTCACATTTCCCTGATTACAGGTATAAAATTCTCAAGCATCTATTAATAATTTACAACATTACTACAGGTAATAATTAGTTAGTCAATGGTCTAAATTTGTACTTACTCAGCACGATTGCTTTAACCATTACATCTATTAGAAATAACAATTAATATAATTGCACATCTTAAA
This sequence comes from Tomocerus maximus, assembly GCA_019776445.1. NCBI lineage: Eukaryota > Metazoa > Arthropoda > Collembola > Entomobryomorpha > Tomoceridae > Tomocerus > Tomocerus maximus. The sequence goes on from JABASH010001051.1 coordinate 6,948, forward strand.
TGATAAACATTGGATGATATTCAGCATAATACATTGGTGCAATATTATAGAATAAGAAAAGTAGCAATCCATCATTCACCAGGAGAAGGACTACATTTTCTATTTTTACGCATCGCGTTGCCTTGAATTGAAAATAGTACTTAAGTGACATAATTCCTAATTGAAATGTTGGTAAGAAGGGTAGTGAGCGAGAGTGAAGGGAAGGAATGGAAGAAAGCGTTGAATAAGTAATCCCCCTGGAAGCATTAATAGTTACTGTTAAATGAATAACGCAAACGCATTTACAGAGGACATCCGTTCAGATGACATTATGTGCTTCCCCTTCGATAGTTTCTCAAAAATGCAAACTGAATTCGAGACAGGGACGCTGTACCTGTATGTTCACAAAAGTTGTTGTTCAGAATATCTAAACCATTACTCTTCTTATCAGAGAGATTAAGTCTGCCTAATAGTTACATGTAGACATGAATTTATTATTCTGCATAGGTAATTCATACATTTTTCGGTGTACATAATTGCGATAATGTTACTGTGTTTCGATATCCAATAACCTTTTCCTACTAACTTATTAGATTTGTTGAAGATGTAAGAGTAAAAGCACAAGTACATATGTAGTTACAAACATTCCTTTGATGTTTGATCTCACCTAATTGTACATGTGTAGATATTTCGCAGAAGTAAAGTTCATTTACACAGTCCAAGAGGTTAGTTGCTACTTACAACAAACGGGAAACCCTTGTTTAACACAGATCGTTAGATAACTATGTAATAATTCTTTCAAGAAAAGTAAATGCATTGCATAAGAATGTAGATAAGTAAAATATGTCTGTAATGTGCTTGGGTACTTGTTCTTAGACAATTTATTAACTTTATGAAATGAAGTGGGTCCTCTTCAGTTACATATACGATAATTTCTCAGCTCTAATAGTCTCAAGTGTAATATAGTTATTATACCCCATTGAAATATTACTTTAGTAAAAGTAACTAATTTAATATAACTTTACTAAACTATATAGGTACTCCTGAGATGATTTTATAATTATATCGGATATATATATACCAGCCAGAATCCAAAAGAATGTACCTGTGGCCTGTTTTTGGTGGGACCATGCAGAGTGAGAACGGATCGGACCCTTTTCATAAGTAGTTCTTCCTTTAACTTGACATTGCCTGACTCATAACCGAGAGAAGTTCACGAGGGTCCATTTATTTGAATGGCAAAGGCTCAACAATTAAGGTTCTAATTTCCAACAAGTGTGTACACACAAAGAAGGAGGGGGTATATCATTACTATTGTGTCTCTCCCGAAAATACTTTCAGAGCTCCCCTACCCTCTTTCTACTTCCAAATAATCTCAGCATTATTTTCTAAGATTTGATGACTCAGTCCTTGTCATTGCTTGAATATTTTAGAATATGCTATAAAATTCTTTTCATAGATCCGGGACACAGAAAAATAATTGTAAGTGTAATTTATTGATTCTCATACAATTATTTAAATAGATTTTAGTGTTCTTATTTCCTAATCAAGCCAGTATGTTCTTTCCGCGATAATAAAGCATCAAAAGAGGCAAATTGCTACAAGATGTATTTATCTGATGTCAATAATATATCGAAAAAGCCTTAAAAATTGAATCATTGATGTTCATCAAGGTATTTGTTCACAGCTGCTGAAAAATGCAATGTTTCGACTGTGTAAATGTAAAATAACAAAGTTGGTTTGGACAGTTTAACAGAGGCAATGTCTCATACTTCATTAGATAAGGTTATCTTTATATTGGGTTTAATACTGTTAATGGATTATAATAAAAATGTGTAGTATATAGTGTAGCGGTTGTGTGGTTACATTGTTGTGCTCTAGAAAGAGTGTCTGAGCGTTCATTTGATGAATTGTATTGAGTATAGAGGAAAGAAAAGGTAGGAAAGTTTCTTTTGAGAGAGAAGAGCACCTAGCCTTTATTATTCAAATTTCTCCCTGGGGCCAGAAAAATTCTTGTGTACTGACTGAGTTTGCCTTCACTTGGCTTCGTTTCACTTAAGCAATCCCTTCCTTCTTCTCCTGCATAGATCGTAGTTCGCAGTAACTATGAATCTGTGTATAGCATAATATTATCTGGTGAGACTAGACTAAACTGGACTGGAGTCCCCTTGACTTACTATTTCTTATTAGGTACCTACCTACGTACGTTTACTCACTGACTAGGCACTCCATTCCAATATGCAATAACAACCTTGTATTGCTCAAATACTTTCTTAGTTAGGTCTATGAAGTATGAACATACCTTCTCGTAATATGAGTATGTCAAGAGTGTAAGTACATTACACAATGCAAACGGATAGGAGCTACAAAGAGCTGAGCAAGAAGGAGCCCATCTTAGCCATTGCATTTTTTGTTCTCTTTCTTCCGAAGATATTCTATTCTATCACAATGTATTATGCTGAAGGAGGCTTAAGCTATCTGCTTACTTCTTATGCATACATGTACATATACAATAGTAGCTATAACCCAAAGTAATTTCACTATATAACTATATATTATATGAAATTATAAGTTATGTGGTATATTTGTACCTACGCTAAGTTACGCAATACGTCCAGTTTAGTGAGTCTATCTGTGCACATCACGAAAAAGTGGCTAGCTGTTTAAGCTATAATAAATACCAGATCATAAGTAGTGAGTGCTACTATACACTACTAGGTATATAGACACTTAGTTACTTAGTGTATAGTGGAAACCTCGTGTTAAAGTTAAACTAAAGACTCGACTTGAGTTAAAAGAAACTTCTTTTCATTGCCTAAAGCTGCATAAAGCTGAGTGAGTCGACTGGTTGCTTTAGTTCGCAGGGAAACTGAAGAAAAGAAGGAGCTAAGCACTAGTCCAGCTGTAGGATTGTGGATAGATAGATCCATCCTCTTTTCTCTGCTTTGCTTATGTACTTGGGTAGGTAGTGTATACTTATCGTAACACGGAGTAATACAGATATGAATAAATAGCCACCTCTTCCCAATCTGACCGACTGAGTAAGTGAGTTGGCTGAGCTGGAGCCCATTCCTAACACAATACAATGCTACGTATGTACATGTACACTTTTATATAACATGCTATATACTCCATAATATATAGTGTTATAGGATATCTTGGTATCTGTCTACGTCTTGTAAGTACCAGTAAGTAGTTTGGTGGATGTTGAAGTAACTTTTCTTTGCTTATGGTATGATTCTTTTTATTTAGTTAGGTATGCCTCTTTGGTAAGCTAATGTTAAGGTATCCTGTATGTGAGTTTGGTAGTTACTTTACTATCAGTCTGTATTTTGTTCTGTTCTCCGAATGTACGGCTACACATCTTTTTCTTCTTTGTATGTATAATGACTGTCAGTCACTGAGGCAGTTCACTACTCAGAACAGTACTCGTGCGTTTGTAGAACTGAGGAGAGTTCTTCATGCATTTCGAATCTAATAGCATTGAACAAGGAAGACATACCATAGGCATCTATTTGTACAGCTAACCGCTAAAGAGACATTATTTCTGCTCTGGTTCATCATTAAATTATTGTTATTGTTTCCGAATGTTTTGCTAAAGAAGCGTGGAGGATTCTTTAGTATGATTTGTACTTTGTGTTTGTGTATATTCTAATAGTGTGGAATATCTTTTTTGTTGACATAATTAAGGGTAGGAATTAATAGATTTTAATTATTTGTTTACTATATTTATCTAAACTAAATTGCCACCTATAGTGCAAGTGCAAGTTTTGACACTTTAGTCCAGCTCATCGCAAACACTGATACACTGCACGTGGATTACACTATGGGAAAGTGTAATTATTAAGTGTCCTACTCGTTAATGTGTATTATCTACTACACCTAGGGAATGTGCCAACGATAGAAAACTAAAAAATGAAGCTAACCTAGCTTCATTTTCTTGTCTGGCCTGAAGAAAAATTTATTACTCAAGTTAAAAGTGAACTGCAATTTCCTTTCCGCTCTAGCTTCAACAGGAGTAATTAAAACTCTATAAATCCCTCTAAATCTATAATTAATACTCATGTACAGTTGATTTTCCTCTGCTAAACGAGTATTCTTCCACGTAATAATATTGAATATTTCCTATGGGAAGCAACGAAACCTTCACTAAGGTAAAGAAAACTAATTCACATAAGTAGCATAGCATGACATAACAAAACATACCATTAAAAATTATAATTCTTGGTCAACATCCCTTTTTATTAGCTACAGTACAGTACTCTTGAAAAAGTTCAACTTCACTAACATGCTACTGCCGTGCTTTTACTAGTTTCATAATACAGCAGTGCATACCTATTTATTTAAGCATCTAAATCATTACACATACCTGAGAATGTGTAGGAATGTATTCCAAAGATAGTGAATTTTCTGCGTCTTGAGTTATCTTACGGATCGTTGGACATTCTATTGCTACATATAATACATAATAAACAAGCCGCCCGGTTTTCAACCCGTCATGGCCAGTTAAAGCTTAGGCTTAAGTAATAATTGTATCTTCAATCCTAGCAAGGAAGGGTTAAATAGCAACGATAATTAAAATTACTACTTCGTTGGACAGAAATAGTCGAACAGTACAAACCTACGACGGGTGTTACATTATTATGTTATAAATTAAAGAAACGTTATAGTTGACTGACTACAAGGTCTTCTACCCATTTCATTTTCGTGTTTCATGAGCTCCTTCAGGAGCTTTTCATCTGCATTGTCAAGTCTTTGTTTGGAATGTTTTCAACTCCCGAGACGTGACAAATGGACCACAATACAAATTTTCAGTATTTCCATCCCGTTTTCAAGCTGTTATTATTGGTTTTCTTCGGTTTTCCTCAAGTCAAATCAAACCGGGAGCAGTGTAGACTAGACATCCTCGTCCAAACAAGTAAATATCTTCAGTAATAAATAAATTTATAGCCCTTACAATGATTTGAATAGTGACTAGGCCATCAGTGACATAGTGACAATATAAACTATAGAATCGTGCTCAATTAATTTTCTCTGGAATCACGAGAAAAGACGACCGCCAACGTTATAACTTGTGGCTTGTCTTCCGAAGACCTTCATTTCCAGTTCCCTCGATCTTATGTCACCATTTTCTTAACTAGTAAGTTGAACATCCTTTGCTTTTGTCACACGTTTTGTTGGTTCAGCCTGCTTCAAGAATCCTATTTTAGTTATGCATTCTCTCTGTTTAATTAAGTCAAAGTCACTAGTCAGCTTTTAGATTCCAATGGATTGAATTTAGAATCTACTGAATTTTAACTTGGTACTTGGTACTATTAACTTAAGCATTCATGCGTAGAACCTTGTTTGAGTTCTGCACGAACTTTTGGCATGAGTGATGCGATTAGCAAACAAGTCGATGAGCTCTGCATGAGCTAACTCCTGACTCCAATCGCCAGCCGGAGTGACAACTTTTATAAACTACTGCTACACAGTTTACCCAGAATCATTCACTCTCTAAATACTACATTGCTAATTAATATACCTCGCTAAACATGTAAACTTTAGCTAAGCCAATATCACAGGCAATAAAAGAACTTTGCAATTATACTCATCAAACTTGTGGTTTGCTGTGTCTACTTTGACTTTCCATACCAAAAGTCTTTTCCAAGAAATTTTCTATTCTTAATGGTTTTATCATCAATGCTATCGCATTGGCTGGCCTTTTCACATTTATCAAATTATAAATCCTACTTCAGATAAAAGTTTTTCGGGTTTTAATTGTCATTGGTCTTCTCTTGTACAAATGCTAAGTAGCCTTTTAATCACAGATTAGTATTTTACAGGAAGGACAAATTAATCGGAGACATTTCATTTCTTGGTCTATGTAGTTTAGCGTTGTAGTGTAAAAGGACTCGACGAACCTTTTAATTCTAAAGTTAAATCCAAGAGATTATTCTAATCTGGAGAGCTGTGCTTTGTTTACTAAATACTTTTAATCAGAAGAATGAACATCTGTTTATTTTAAATAGGAGCTATTTGACTGCTATATATGTAATTAGAGCATTTTGTTGTAGAACGTTTATAATATGTGTACAAGTTTTATTCATATCAGTTTGGGTACTGAAATGGTAGCTAAGAATAAGAAAAGTGTTTAGAATGATTATATAACTAGACTGTAGTAATAGTTTATTTTTTATTCTCTTTTATCTGTGGACTGCTTTTAATTTGTAGTTACTTACAGGGAGCAGATGCATAAATGTGATGGCTAAACACAGAGAGATGTACGTGTATTTCATTCGGCAGTAATTAGATATATAGATGATTTGTGCTGAGCTGTTTTATCTAAAGAGTGTACTACTTCTATATAGTGTGCATACTTGGTTGCATTTACTTTACTGATACTGCGGAAATCTTTTATTTGAGCAGTTGTCTATAGAGAGTAATTCTGTTTATATGAGGGCAGCAATAGGAAAATGTATTCGCATTGGAAAATGAAAAACATGAAGTCGAATAAGTGGATTTTGTATCTGATAGGAATGAAGGTCGATGGAGGCCAAACAAAAAATTAAGATTGAGATTGGATTGACTTGCAAACATGAAATAGTTACATACAGTTGCTTTTCAAGTGTATTGCTATATATATGAGACTGGAGTATGCTGTGCAAAATAATGCAATATGATAGAATATTGAGATATAGCAAAGTACAACTGTTATGATTGTTATTACTCGTATATCGTGCGTAGTACTTTGGCCTGGCCACTTTACTCTGTTATTTAATCTTAAACCTGGATGATCTCATCTAATTGTACCGGAATTTATGAATTGGAGTTGATTTTGCCTCTTTCATGAGTCATTTATTCGAATGAATACAATAGACAATCCATGTCAGTAAATTAGCTGCCAGCGTAAGCAGAACATGCGATGCAGTCCAGCTTCTGTATTTCATTTTTTCATTACCTATTTCATGAACATATAGATTAACGTACTAGAATTGCGGTTTGCGGATTCTTTTTGTTAAATTCTTCTCAAGTGCTTAACAAGTTCTTTTACATTGTATTTTAAATCCGTACATTTCTCAGCAAGGTGACATCATGCATACAAATATTTTTCTATTGAATAACAATTTTTACTAATGCCTCTAAAATTCTCTTGTGGATACCAGAAACAAGATGAATTGTAGACGAGTCGTCTTGATTATTTGTCTGTTCTGATATTCTTGTGAACCCTATTATTAAATCTACGTTATGTGTACTTATATTTGGCTATTATTGTGTGTAACATATTAAGAAACGTACACAGTTTGAGAAAATTCTGTTAGAAAGACGAGTTTAGTCGTACGGGTACTACTTCGGCCCTTCGAAATAGGCTACGGTGCCATAAAAAACTTACCGAACACATTATGGAAGATACCTGAGGCCAGTCAAGCCCTATTTTATATTATGGGCCTGGTAAATGAACTGGAGAATTTAATAGTGAGAGAAGCGGACTGAAGCCTTCGGCTCTCTCCGTATACATATGAAAATATACTTAAGTATAAGTATGCAACAACCAGAAACGTTTACTCGAAAAAAGCCAGAGAGGAGAACTGATGAGAATTGAAAGACTTGAAGTTTGAAGCGAGGTACTTGAGAACGTCCTCCTATATAGCGTATATAATAGTCATGCATTGTTGTTTGCGTTAAAGTTTAAGTGCAGTGCACTTGGCTTTGGTTGAAATTGAACTGCACCTGTGCCTTTTAGTGGGAGGATTTATATTTATATGTACTACTGATATAGTAGTAAATTGGTTTATATAGTTCGGGAACGACAACAAATGTACCTGTTGTGTATTTTCTTTCTTTAATAGCCATGCTATCACATCAGTCAGTCGTGGAAAGTTTAAGGGCGCATGTTTAGCATACCTATCTTTGTCTACATACATATCCCTGTCTTTTAGTATGTTCGAATATTTGTTATGGTTGTAAAGATAAGGGAAATAACAAGCAAGTCCTTTCTTTGCATCGTTTACCTTTACCACCCTGTTTTCTGTTTTGCTCCGAGATTTTATTTCGTTAGCTTTCACATAACATTCTATCTATGCTTTATTTCATTCTCCAGAGATGTTCCCTTATGGGCAATTATATGGAAAAGTACGTTTCTGTCTTGTCTACGTCAGTATTACTATTATTAGTCACATATTTTGTCTCGAGCACAAGCATACATATTTAATCGGATCAACTCTATAATAATATTTCTGTATATGGCGATGTAAAAATGTTTATGTGCAAACAGACACAATAAATAGTTTAATACTAGCACAGCACAAAATGAATTGTGTGTTAGTGAGTCAAGACTCTATATTATTAAAGACGTTTTATTATACTGTTTATACAAGATTAGTATGAAGAATATGCTGCATTTTCGTTTCAGTTGACTGGATCAGTCGTGACTTCTTTTGATTTTAGTTTCCAAAGCTCCTCAGGTGATCCGTCTTCAAATCCTTCATGTGCTCAATTGAAATCACATTCAGGTTCTCAATAGATAAGACTGAATCTTACATAACGTAGTTAGACTATGTACATTCAAATTATTTTTTTTCTGAATTAGATACAAAAAGTATGTTCTGTGTGCCGTAAGGAAATTGAAGCCCGTTAACTTTCTGTTCTTCTGACTCAAAAAATAGCAGGGTGGGTGAATCTTTGATATAATAGTGCACAGGAACAAACGGAGGGACTCACTAATAAGTCAGGATAACAGAGAGGGGCTCGATGTGTATGATGGATACCTGTCTTGCACAATGGATAGACACTTAAATGAAAGGAAGGAAGTTTTTCTTTGTGAATTTGTATTTCTCATTAGGTACTGACTCACTCAGGTGTGTACTCTATAGGTGGGTGCTAAAATAAGTATATCTACGTGAATATGCATAGTAGGAATTAGTATCGTAGAAAAGGAAAACCCAGCAGGGCTTTTTATCTTAGTTAAATAATATTGCCCTCAAATCGTCTTACAACAATCAACGTTTCTAGCTTAGACGGTAACACGATGACAGGAAGACACTGCGGGATCTTGTGGCTTCTTCAAAGTCAAATGGGCTATTGTGTCGGTGCATTTCAACCTGCATTAGAGGTTTCCTCATCCATAGTGTTCACTCTTTTTAAGTAGTATCTATATGATACCAATTTCAGAACAGGACGTGCCTTTCTAACTTCCTCGAAAATTAACCTGACAACTTTCTTATAATCTCCTAGGTATACTTATATTTTCAAATAAAGTCGGATGTCACGCACAGATTTTTCGATCTCTGATAAATACACAATCTAAATATACAGGTTTCTTTTAGTAATTGAAGTTATTTAGGTTCATGTTCTGTAATTATGTGCGATAATCACAGTAGCAATCAACGGTATGAATTTAGTCCTTATGATTCCAATAATGAAGGGAATTAAGATTTTACTGCAAATGTACAATGATAAGAGCCATCGTTGTAACAATACTAATTACTAATGCAAAATTGTAGTGAATCGTGGAGCCTGCAGTTATGTTAATGCCTTTACTACGTAAACGACGATAAAACTCTAAAGTGAAGTTGCTTGTAGAGGTAACATTTTATTTAAAGTATTTAATGTCATACTTCGTTAGGTTTTGTGACTAAGAATTATTCTGTATCGCTATGCTAAAAGCGCTCAAGTCTTTGTTTGTGTTGATTGGACATTAATTGAAGAGTGTCTAAAAACTGTTTGTTGTAATTTTGTGGCATTTGGGTTGTCACTTGTAGGTAGCAGTGAATATTAATTTGGTTAGCATGTGAAATAGAATGGGATCTCAAGAAGACAATGGAAGTCTTGTAGTAAATACGTTTGTAATGAAATGTAATGGAAGGTAAAGTGTGTAGCCGTGTGATATTGAATGAGAGTCATTTGGCAGGAAAGAACATGCCAAGAGGGACTAATAGGTGTGTAAATGGGCAATTTGCAGAATTGGCAAAAGGCCCTCTTCTTGTCTTCCTCCACGCTGAATTGACTATTCTCTAATATCATCTATCCCCTTTCTCTCAAGTATTTCCCATAATATTTCTTAGCTATCTAAATTAGTTACTGAAATAGTAAATTGTTAGTTTTCCTAAAAAACGAGTAAAAGTTTCAGCAAATTCGTAGGAGATCGTTATTTATTTGAATTTGCTATAAGTACATGTAATTAATTGAATATACATACCTGCCCTTTTATGTCTACCGTTGTAAAAGTTGTCTACGTAAGTGTGAGATGTGTGCTTAATTTTGAAAGCTCATTCACAAGTTGAATACTGAACTAAAGTAGGTAGTGTCTTTACACTTACATAGGTATAAAATGCAAATATCAAAAGTGTTTTTCAATCTTGAATTGTGTGTGTAATCAACAAATCACATTCATTTCTTGTTATCCTCTCTATCACTAATAAGTGTTACTCTCTGTGGCGTCTGTGGTGATTGTTGGTGACCTATAAGTAATCTTTCATAATTGCCTGCTTCAATATGCACAATCAAAAGAAAGTAACCGTTAATTTCTCAAGAGAATCATCAACTTCTACTTATTTTGCAGAAAGGAGAATGTCTTCTTTTTCTATATACGCATTTTTCATAAGTATCCTTTGACCACAGTAATTTTACATATTATTAAATATTTTCGCATCTAATTTAAAGTTGTTCCTTTTCATTTGGTTCACTTTTGCTTAATTTTTTCTAGCGAGTATGGAAGTGATCACAATATGGTGTAAAGGACATAATTGCCGAAACAAGTAGAAAATATATTTTTATTATTCATTTCACACTACTCAGCTTAGAAGCAAAATACAAATCCCGTTCTTATGAATCTCTAATGTGAATATGCAAAATTAAATGGTTCTAGCAGCAGCCGTGCAGCATTGCAATTTAACACGCTACTTTAAAAGTGCCGATGATTGGTAAATAGGTGAAAAGAAAGATGAGTTAGTGTTTCTAGAAAGTGCAATAAAAATCAAGTACCTATATACTAGGCGTCTATACAAGGATTTAGTACAATATAATTTGCAAATTAGATAAATACAATACAATAGCCAATTCTCATACATTACTTACACCTTTCTGAATACCTCAAAGGTCAAAAGTTGCGTTAAAAGAATCCTTATCGTTCAATAGACCAGTATAGATGAGTGCGAGCTTTGATTGTACAAGTAAATATATTACTTGTAGCCAACGAACAAATGTTAATACAACAATGACATCTAATCAGATTACATTGTGTTGGCCAGTAGACGATTTAAAAAAGCTCTTACTACTAGTCGTGATATGGCATTGTGTATAATATCTCCTAAATTTCGGTAAGTATACTGTGTACTACTTAAGGGTAAAGGACACAGAGTTCTTGTTCTTCTTATGCTTCAACAAGCTTTAATTTGATTTCTTAGAATTTCTGCTTTTCAACTTGAGCGACACATTAGTGACAAAAGTGACAGTTGTAATTGACACTAGTTGAATTATTACATTTGTAACTCTGCTTAGTTATCTTCACAAATAGCCCCATTTGGTATAGACTCGTCTAGCTTTTGTTTTGGCTTGTGCCAATAGATACTGGATTACAATAGTTTCGGCAGACAATACTGAAGGGAACAATACACACAATGAAAATGCTAGAAACAACTGAGACAACTATTTGACTGTTGCCAATCTAATCTTATTTACTTTCAAGGAGGAATGCTCAGCCGATATTCACCGCATTAGAAACATTCTATACAAGGATCTCCTACATACTAATTAAAGCAATTTTTATATTCGTCTATACAAAATAAATGCAAAGCAGTTATATAATATTCCAGATTAGTTCTGTTGTACTGTGTAATTATGGTTCTTTGTGTCTTACAACATTCAAAACACTTGTACATGTATTTAAGATTATTACGTCAGGAAACAGTTTGACAGATTAGACATGAACGCTGTGCCTTTGAATTTCTTTTGGGTTCTTTCTAAATCCGTTTGTTCAAGAGCTACTATTGTTATTCATTCACTACTGAAGTGTTATTTTTGGATGATAAGTGAACTGTTAAAGGATTCGGTTTCTGTCTGCGTAGTTTTTCTTATGGCTTGTTTTCCTTCGATATATCCATATATAGTACCTAGACTAGGGACAAAACTGAAAAAATTAGCACACGAAATATAGGCATGTTCGAAGAAAGATGATTCTTCTTTGAAAGTTGAAGACCGTCTCTTCTGCCTCATTAATTCCAAGGGAGCTTCAACTTTCACCCAATAAATACTATGATCAATGAGATTTCTTTGAGGTTCTACTTATGTTACTTATTTTGCCAGTCTAGAAAATATTCACCAGTCATAAATGTTATCTTTGAGCCATCCTACTTGAATACCTGGAAATTGCAAATTACACTCGAGCTTCTAAGTACGATGAAATGAGGACGAAAACACAAATGATGTAGATCTCTAGCCAGCTAAGAACTTCCTCGACTTTTTTGCTGCTTACATCTGAATAATGTTATTTATAATCATGGGAAACTAATAACCAGAATTATTCTTTACAATTATTATAATATGTTAAGTAATGTTTCTAAAGCCAATTCTACTACTAGTACTTCCTATTTCCAGATTAATTTAAGCTGTAAATGAATATGGATAGTATAGTAGAATAGAATATGAATAGGGATAATAGGTCACAACATATCATGCATGGTGTATAGAATGTTTGTTAAAAAAATAGTTAACTACTCTACATTATTTTTTGAATTATGCCAATTTTTTAATTTCTGGTAATACATCAGATCGATTGACTTAAATCGTGGTCTATGGAACTATTTGATGCAAAAGATGCATTTAATATTATTAGATATTATGAGCATGATTTCGTTATTTGTAAAAAAGAGTAATGAGTGCTTGCTAGGTTCTGATGTAGAAAAGTATCAAATCTAAGTTGTATTTGTGTGTAAGAAGAGTCAGGAGAGTTACTTACAGAGGGCCAAAGTTATTAACATTCTTTCAGCACATTAGCATTGGAATTACAATTTAAATTTTCAGTTCAGCAGGTTTGTTCTGCTCCCAACTGAAGTAACTCTTAAGACGTTCCATGGCAAATGAATGGGAGCCAAACTACAGTATTATAGGAAAGTTATAGAGAATAGTCCATAAGGTTACTAATAACGATCAGCATGCGTATAGGTATACTTAATTTCATAGTGTCTTGCATTGAATTGACTATCCAGCCTCACAAACTGCTACTTTACTCGTTCTATCCATTCGGATTTCATGATTTCAAATGTAAAAGCATAAAGGCTAGTAAACTTAGTGATTATGCATTCTTATGTGTACATATTAAATGTAGCTAGATTGTGATGGTTCTTGTTCCTTCTATATAATATAGCCTGGACTGAAAGTGGCCTTTACTTTCATCCATGTGCAAATTACATGGAAAACAAGGATAGGAAACTAATGGGTACTTATCATAACAATAAAAAGAAGAAGAATAAATAATCCAGGGAATAGTAATGACTAGCTAAACGATGATGGTCAATAACTTAATGGTCTTTTTGCTTTTGAGGAAAACATTCACATATAATAGTAGTAGTACTGCACAGTTAACGGATTACGTTGCCAGAATTTATACATAAATGTATTTTAATGTAGAAAATACTTAGCATGTACGTTTCCTATGTGGTACATTATGTATTAAAATTAGGTATATAGAGATTCTGAGCTAATACAAGTATTTCTATGTAATTTTATATGATTTTCCGTAAATTGTAATTCAAAGGAAAGTTTTTCTGTGTATAAAAATGCAAATGTGACAGTATTCTCAAACTGTGTGTTTCTAGTTGGCCTGTCCTTGACATGGAGTTTACTTGATAGGTTGGTTTGCTTTTTTAGTTCTAATTCATATTTACTCAGGAGATGAAATACAAGAAGCTCTGATAGTGTTACATAGTTTTTACGCTTGCTTACTTGGATAAAGTGTGAAAAATCCATTTACTACTGTTTACAGTAGGTCTACGTCCCTGTATTCTGTGGATACTACATGGGAATTCGAGACGAGTCAAAGTCAAGTCAATCCAAGCACAGTAGTCAAATAAATGCCATGCCTACTACTGTGATGTCACACTGATGGTATTCTTGAGAGTTTTAGTTTTTTTACTTGGTGAAACGTCTATTTACATAATGTAAGTTACAGTACAGTTGAAACATTATAGTTCACTCATCGTTTGAAAAGTACAAACATCTATTACTACTTACCACATTATTGTTTCATTAACTTGCATTACTGTAACCCTAAAGAAATTTTCCTTGACATTCTTCTGTCGACACTTCACTTATGTGAGGCGGAAACCATTGAGGATTGTATTGTGTTAAAGCAAGTTTGTTTTTCGTCTCAGCATGATTTACATTGAAATATTTTATTAGATTTCGGTGTTTTGTTAATTTGTCCTGTGATCAGACATGAGGATATTATATGTAGCATTGTTCATTTGTAAAAGATAAAGGAACCTTTTGTTTAGAGTGAAGGTTAAGGTAAACTAACAGTAACTAATAAATTGTAAAGTGAAATAAATTATATGTTTATACGTGTTCACTAAGTATATCGTATAGAAAGAGGGAAGGTAATTTTCTTTTGCACTCTGTGCACTAATACTCTGTAAGAAATGTGATACAGTACAATAGAAAATAAATATTATTGTACTGGTATGGTAAGGTGGTTGTTTTTTTACGTTTGTTCTATGTTCCCGTATAAGTAGCATGGTCGTGAGTAACAGAGTGCTTTTTATTACGTTTGCCTTTTGTCTTGACTCGTAGTATAGTTAATGGAATGAAATGGTTAACCTATCGTTTGCCCACCAGCTCCTGTTTCACAATAATAATAACAGGAGGTTCAAAGTTGCATTGCATGAATTTTCATCCTCATTTTAATCAGAATTCGGCTTACCTTCCCTCCCTTTATTCCTCTGTAAGTTAAGCTTCATCAGCTAGCTAGATCAAAATCACTATAAAGAAGGCTGGATTCAACAGTTAAGAAATAAATATAATGGCAAACCACATCGTGCCATGCCATTATTTACTAACTTTTCTGTGGCTAACTAACAATAAATGCCTAAGCATTCAACGTGCACACAACCGAAAGTCTCCTCTCTCCTATACCATAATACATTCCAAATATGTAATTCCTACTAAATTGTGACTCGAAACAGCGTTTTTATAACAGCTACTTTTCTTTATTCCAACTAGTAGTTATCCATATATCCTTTTCCGTGCATCCGGCAAACAAAATTTTTGGTAACTTCTCCCCCATCATAATCTACTTACTATTACTTAGTTAGTGCACGTTTCATACTTTTATTGTGACCTGTGACCCAACGTAATTTTTGACACACGCAATCGTAATTTTCAACCTTCCTTACAAACAACTCTTTTATGCCGTCCTGTTTCATTCGGTTAATTGTTTCAGACCGTTTTACTTATGGAAATGCAATAATAAATACTTAGTGCTTGAATCGTTTTATTGAACTTTTTCTGATTATTGATTAATATTTCCTAAATAAGGTACAGTTCGACATAACAGGTTGAAAAATACATTGTCTCGTACAACAATGCAATGACATTTTTTGTGTAGTTTAGTATATATCGGCATTACAATGACAATAAACAGGTAACGCCTTTTCGGAAACCAACTTCAATATAACTTTTTTTATTAAATGATGAAAACGAAAAGTTAATGTTTAAAATGCAGGAACAATTATATCCCGCAGTGTAGATGGACAGTTTCCTTGATGTAATAAATAGGAAAATACAAAGCACTTAGGGATTGTCGGATTAATGAGACTGACAGTACAATTAGACTTTTATGACATGTTAGTTTATGCGTAATATTGTTTGTTGGGTTAATGGTGTGGTCGAAACTGATATAAATTGCGTTGTTGTCGATGGGACATTGCATGTGGATAGGTAAATAAATGGATAATGTGGTGTAACATTTAAATGGTTGACAAAGACGTGTGAACATTTAATTATCTTTTGTGCACGCCAAAGGTTGTAATATTTTTCCTAACAAGAGGCATCACTTTACTAGAGCTGTGTGCACAGTAATTTTCCTGACGTAGGTTTTTCTGGTTGTCTGTCGGTACTTGTGTGACAAGGGTAATTGTAGACCATTCACATTATTATTAATTATATTAAAGCCATTATGAGTGTATCTATAGAGCATTTGATGTAATTAATTAAGCACTGAGCTGAATGCATTAGACACGGCATAACCTTAAAGGGCTGATAATAATCTGTAATCTTCAGTTTTGTTACGCTATTAAAATGGAAAATGGCAAGGTTGACTACATTAAAAGTAAAGGGACATCTCCATGTAGAAAATCCCCATTACATAATTCAAATTATAATTGGCAAAGGTCTCCAATGGATTAATCAGATTAAGTTTCTAGTTCTACTAGTCTTTACTTGGTTTACATGCAGTCGTACTAATTAAAAAGATAGTCATTACATCGTTATTACACTGAATTTATTTGTTCAGCGGTGCACTATAGTAGATCTGATGCAAAAATAAAACTCATGAAATAAACCTACGTAGCTAATTTCTGTCTTTATCATTAAAAGCTAACCTTTGTCAGCATAAGATGACTCTGCAGTTAGTCCCTATGTAATTAAAAGATATGTAATGGCAGACAATCTCTTGGTGAACTTAATTCACAACTTTTTATACTCACTATGTAGTAATAGTAAGTACCTATTTTTGTGTATGAGACAAAGATTGACCAGAACAGGACAAACTACAGTGACTAGAGACAGACAAACAAGAAGACAGACAGACAGGTATATAGGATAACATTTTTTAGCATTAGAGAACATTAATTTATATAAATGGTTGACTAACTATGTATGTTCATGGGTATTAGTGCTATAGATGGTAATTCTATCAAAGTCTCTTAATGATATGAATGTATAATAAGTGGAAAAGTAAATGGTCTTATTGATGTCGCCAAGTCGCCCACATAAGAAGTAGACGATGCGGAGAGAGAGGAGCGTCAGAGTCTGTAATCTTAATCTGACAACCGAGATATTTCCACGAGTATTTTATTGGTAAAGATAAAAAACGTACTTAGGGACTTTACTCGAGTCTTGGTGGCTGTAGAAATAATCATCTCTAAGCACATATACTTACAATCACTATGTAAATAGTTTGTATTACTTTTTCGAATTTTGTTGAAATATATCCTTACTAGTGTAGAATGAGTAGCATGAAATTCGTCTTGGCTTTTGATATGCTGTGAAGTGATGGATACCAAAATGGTAATGCTAATGGGCTGGATTTTATGGTTAGAACTTTGTGCATATATGTAGGATAATGTATATAAGTAGTATTTATTAATACATTACACACATCCATCTATCCATCCTCTTAACTGAAGTCTCCGTCAACTTTAGCTCTCACTTAGACTTCATTCAGCTTGGGACGCAATCAGCGGAGAGAGAAAAGCACTCTTGATACTTTTGATGTAGGAGAAGAGCGAAGTTAAGTTTTGACGTTGAGAGGGATAGCATGTAAGTAATGAGGAAAAATTGCGAAAAGTAGGCAGAATCAGATAAATTTGTATGCAGACTTCATTCGTGCTCATTGTCAGTCACAATGTTCTGAGCTCGTTCGAGATGTAATGATGCAGGCACTTACCACTTATTAACATTATACCGCTCTTTGACTTTGTAGTATCCTTACCTATACAATCCTCTCTCAGCATGTGTTATAAGAAAGTATATATTCTTCGTAGCTATTTGCATTGTGATTGCATTAAAAGATGAATTCCATTATGATAACCGAGCATGGTACATGATACATATTTATGGACGGTGAACTGATGGGGAAAACTAGCATAAAATATGCAAGCAATTAGTTCTAAACTATTTTTATGAGGGTAGGCAGGGTTGTAGTATTTATGATCTTCCACTGTATTTCATTTTCGATGTTTAATAGTATGACATTTGAATTTTGGCTTCCTGAATTGGATCGCAGTTCTATTTGTACATCATAAAACGTGCATTTCATAGCTTTTGGATAGTAGAATATAAAAAATAAGAATGTTAACAGCTGATTTAGTGAGAAAAAGAGCTACTGTGCAAGAGAAGTGAAGATAAAACAAATGTTTATGGTATGTAAGCCTTTTTGTTCTAACTTGGTTTGCTTAGACATTGGCTGTGAGCTCCAGGGTAGCTAATCACACTGTGTAAGTCAGAGCTGCTGCAATACGATTATATTATAGTATTATGATACCTTGTCAGTTTGCCTTTTTTGTGAATTGAAGTGAAGATTGAGCTAGACTGTAGATTTAGGATTCTTAGTATTGCATAGACTGTTGTATGGACATATAAGAGTAAAAATCCGGTTTATAATCTTGATGTGTTTTGTTTTGTTCTTTTATAATATTATTATGTTTTGTTGTTATGCGGTTAGTCTTAGCTTTCGTATATACTCATACAGTGTGGGGTTAGGGAGAGATGGAACTTAACTTTGATAACAGTTTTTATGTCAAGAATTTTTTACTTTTTAAAGTTTGAGTGATTTATTATTACAGTAAGTTAAGTGCTGGTCTTGTCTGGTGCTACTACTACTTACTACTACATGATACTACTGATATTTCGAGTGTAAAAATCTTGTCTGTAAGAATATGATAATATGAATACCTTAAATGTGAGCTTAATCTTTCATTTGCTAAGTAATGCTTAATATTTAAGCTCCAGCGTAAAACGTGATGTGTTATATAGTCTTTAAAATGTCTGAGAGGACTTACGCACTGACTTTTAGTTTTGATAACACAAGATTATGTGCAGTAATATCCCAGTGGATTTTGTACTTTAATCTCTGTTTTATTATATGTTGAGGAAGCTGGGAAATTATGCTACAATTGCTAGCTAAACTCCTTTATTACGAAAAAGAACTATAGTAGTAGTAGATTGTAGACTTTAGTGTTGTCTGGTTGACGTACACACTGACAATCAGACTCAGACTCCGTCCAGACTGCTAGACAGTGGAGAGGAACAATTTTTTCATTTCTTTAGACCATTATCTTGTATCAAGTTGGAAATTTCTCTTTTTGCGCTGTCAGCTATGTACTTATGCATGTGTGATGATTCACATTCTGTTTTGTTGTTTATCTAAATTGGTGTTGAATAATTATTTAGCTCCTCTGCTCTTATTAAAATCTTTACACGTGAGATTCTAATTCAACCTCGCTTGTAATTGTACAAAGCAACTCTCACTCAGACCTGTGATTTTCGGAAATTCTGTCAGATTGGATCAATCGTAAAAAATAATGGCTACCTCACTACCGTATCTAACTCCACAACGGATGTGTTAGTTTAATTGAAGATTATCTATACACATGTAATTATACATACCTACTGTCTATCACAACTAATTTTTCCCTCTGAAGAACATTTCAAGGAATTATTTACTTACATTTCTTTCTATTAAGAAATGATTCTGCGAAATAAAATCATTAAACTCGGACAGTGCTATATAATTTTCTTGCTCGAAATACAAATACTCAGACTTCCAACAGGTATTTATACTTTCTCAAGGTCAGAGAAGCTAAGTTCTTCGTTTTATAACTTTTCATCACAGCCAGACAAGAATATTTAGCGTTTTAAGAGCATCAACTGAAATCACCAACAAATTAAAATATCATGTTTGAATTACTCCTGTGCGGGATTTTTATTTTCATGTAGCTTTGATACAATTAGTAGTTGAACAGTATTGGCAGATGATGTAGCTAGACCTTGTAGTATCCCACAACAAAATGCAAAGAGGATAATATGTGATTTAAAAGCTGTATTTTCGGTTGCCATAAAATCTCAATAAAAAGTACAAGGCTCATTAAAAGACTCATTCAATAATGACGATAAAAAAGCGAAGCATCTCTAAGGTGTCGTTCTCAGCCTTCAGCATTTCAAACTCAGTCAGTCCAGGTTCCCTGCCCACCATTACTAATTTGGCCCTGCCTTTTGTAATTTATTGTATTACTTATTCTATCTTAGAGTTGAATCACTAGAAATCCCTCACATTTATCCTATATTGTGTATGTACAGAATATGTATGAGGCGGCAGTACACATTATATAGATACACGCATAATAACTCTCACCAGGATGGTATTTTACCATTTATCTTGAAGGCATAAGTTCAACCTAAATAGTATGGAGCTAAATACAAAATAGTAGATGAACTACGCATTTATTATTGCATACCTAGTCTGGTCTATTGAATGAACAGATTGCCAATATGCAAATCTGTGTAGGTAACTTATTTGCAAGTTGGCAAGTTAATAAAAGCAATAATTATTAAGACTCATCCTGCTCTGGATTAAACAATATTTCAGAGTTCACTGTTCTATTCTGTTATGGTTCCATGATAATTATGGATGAGCAAGATGGATGAATTTTCCTGGCACTTTTTTGGAGATCGTATCGAATGTAGGATGAAATTGGGAGAAAAAAGTAATATGACGGGATTAAACAAAAACCAAAGAGCAGTGGTAATAATATGGAATTATCTGAATAACCTGCCACATTGCCTAAACAGAGCAAGTTTAGAGAGAATTAAGAGTGGAAAGTAAAGAATGACTGAGACGAAATGATATAAATATTCATATTTCATACACACCCATAAAACAGTGGATTATCATTTGCATACTTACACTACAGACAGAAATACAGTAACAGAAATTTTTGCTTCAACTATTATTCCAGACAGTCTTATTCAATGTAAAGTGCAACCAACTCAAGGCAAAAGCCATTTAGTAATGGCATTTAATCCATATTACCACAAGGCTAAGTTGTATTACATTTTTTTATAGGTATCAACCACTCGTCAGTGTTGAGTAAGTAGGAAGCATGTTAAGTCAGTCGAGGCGGAAAGCTGAAAATCTAATCAAAGCAAACCAACCTTAGGGTCAAAAATCTTGCCACCGAAACTCCTTGTCTTTATCTTTTATTTACATTTGAGATTTCACCGCACTCACTATATAGTAGACACACATATGGCAGAAAATGAGATAGGATTTTATGCAGGTGTATCTAAGTAGCTATAAAGATCAATGGACATGTGGTTCCTTTGTATTTTTACGATTCAATAGCATTGCTACCTGTTTTAAATGCACTAAAATAGTACACCTGCTGATTGTACTGATTTGTAATTTGGTCTGAGTTGTTCTACAATTGCTCAACAGCAAATTCCAGGAAAATTAACACAATAAAATAAGACATTGCGGTTTATAACTGTTGAGAAGAAATGATAATTGAATGACTTATGGAAAAAATGTCTGTATCACTGTACAGCTATAGTGTGCCAATATTATTATGTAGTACACTGAACGTGATATTATGCAACTGCTACTTGAAACTGGACCGGTTAATTTGGTGACGATGTATTTGGGTCTTTTTAATCCAATATAATAATTATACTTATGAGCAAGTGAAATAGTTTTGTCATAATTTGTTTAAAGTAATAAAGTTTGTGGTTGTTGTCTCTGCTGGGAATAATATATATTATAAAACTGTAAATTGGTTACATACGGTACATGAGCATGATTTGCAATGTCAAATTCTTAGCTTTGTTAGTTCGACAGATGTAAAACAAGGGAAGAGTACATATAAAGTTAATGCCTAGTCAAGTTTTTACCGTTTTGGCATTTTTGTTCATTAGAGCTCATTTAATGTTTTAAAGCAGTGCTACTTTTTACATGATTTAAAGACGGAAACCCACGCGAACGGGAAAGGTAGAGGTAGTAGGTAAGAAGTTGTAGTGTATTACGAATGGATTTAATCCTCCGGCAAGAGAACTTTTGATTTTAATTAAGAAGGAAACTATAACAATGTTGCATATGTACATAACAAAATATGTTTATATTCTTTAAACTTCCTTCCTAATCAGAACATCATTATGAATGTTAAGGTGTGTTTATGTGTGCCTACCTATTTACACATGTCTATACTTTTCTGCGGTGAAGTGTCGAGATTTTTTGCGGTATGAGTACCACATAAATAACAATATTTAACAATTCTTCAATGTTAACTTACATATAATTATATTAGTGCTTGAATGCAAAATATGATTTAAGTTACACTTAGAGTGTGTACCTGACTCAATATTTACAACCTCCTCTGTGTACTTTTCACAGGCAAACAGTCCGTAAACTTACTTTTGCATAAAAGTTTATTCTTGTTTCTAATAAATTGTTTGCCGAGCGGAAAAGGAAAGAACCTGGAAATGCCCAGCCCACATTCCGCCACTTAACTCAGCAATGCCATTCTTATTCTTCGTACTCCTATATTATCTATATACATATGTATATCAACAGTAACCAACGGACTAGTACGAACGCAACTTCAACTTACCCAGCATAACCAGCCAAGTCACTAAGCCCAATTCAAGTCAAGCCAAACCATTAAAGTCAGAAACAGGTGGGTAGGCTAGGCTTGTGTAAGTTGTTATAAAAATATCACTATTTTTCCTTTAACTGATTTGAAGGCCGAGCTACAAGATCCACATCCATTGAATTTTCTACATCAGATTTCGTCACATCTAAACATAATAATTCTACTCAATATAGGTAACACTACAGGCATAAATTATTACCTACTTTTTCACAGATCTGCGTTTCCAATTTTATTTTTATGCAAAAAACCGTTTTA
The DNA here is from genome assembly GCA_019776445.1 of Tomocerus maximus. Classification (NCBI taxonomy): domain Eukaryota; kingdom Metazoa; phylum Arthropoda; class Collembola; order Entomobryomorpha; family Tomoceridae; genus Tomocerus; species Tomocerus maximus. The sequence goes on from JABASH010001051.1 coordinate 29,582, forward strand.
ATGTAATTTTAGTATGGGAAATTATTTCCGCGGTTATAACTTTTAGATTGTTGGCAGAAGAGTTTTTCTGTATTGGAATAATTATAGCAATTAGGACTGTTGTGTAATAAAATTACTATTTCCAGAGGTACAGCACATAAAAGTCAGCTTTTTCTATGAGTAATAAGGACTTTCTTCCAAGAATATTTCAGACACAATTAATGAATATAAGATGTTATATGGATTATAAAGTTTTTCTCTTTAATTAATAGGAATTGTCTTGAATTAATGAAGAGGAGTAGACAGTCTGTGGTATGGTTTGCAAAAATTTGTGGAAACTGAATTTATTGTTATGTGGATGATTTGAGATTGCGTCTGTCTGGCTGGAGCCCTCCGGAGTTTATTACGGAGTATGTAG
>JABASH010001052.1:0-29965 GCA_019776445.1 Tomocerus maximus
TATGCTGCTCTGCTGCCAATTTCAGAATTCATTTTAATCTAAATATCCAGGAATTGTAAATTATATTTAGTAGAAATACACCGTTATAATCATTTTTAGACGAAAGAAAAAAACCTATCTTTAAATAACGCAGATATTCTGACAATAGGACTAGTAAGGATAATATATAATTATACCTACGCAAGTGAGTAATTATACCGCAGGTTTAGGACCATAGGACCGCAGGCCAATCTAACTTTGCAGATTTTAGTTATAGTTTAATTTAAATTAGGTTAGGTCAAAAAATCTGAGAAGTTAGATTGACCTGCGGTCACTTAAGTGAGGATCGGGTATACCTTCCGTTTTTCTGCGGTCATAACGTCATAAGTCCATATCAAATGGAACTCTAATCTGTAATTACTACACAAATGTTGTTAATAATTTACAGTAAAAGTACTAGAAAATTGTACAATCTCCCTCAAAAATCCTTTTTTATCAACTTCTTACGGCCAAGTCGAGCGAGTATTTTCCCTTTTATCTGCTTGTATAATGTATCTGAGTAAATGCCATTTTGATTTTTCCTTTCACCAAGAACATGCATTTAATCTCTGTGGGTGTTGTTTTTGTTTCCGAATAAGTCCTTTTTGTCTGGATACAGCGCAACATAGTTCAAGCTGGTTTTGTTTTGAGAAACATTCTGCAGGTAGCTAACAAAGAAAAGAGAAAGTGGGTGAAAATGGTACAACATCTGGCTAGTTTAGTCAGAGTCAAAGAACTATTTTCTGCCCTAGTAGATTTAAGGAACTATTTCTAACTACGTGCTATATGTGTACATTACAATCATGTTTTGTCTAGCTTGTTTGAAATTTCGTAAAAGTTTTGGCTATTAGAGGTAAAAACGGGATGAGAGTATGGCTAGTTAGTTAGTCATAGTTGGAAAGTGCAGACTAAGCCTAGCTCTCGTATATTGTTCAGTGCGTGCGTGCATCTCCATTCATTATCATCAACTTAAGGAGGCACAGTTAAGTATTCAAGGCTTTCTCTTCATTAATTCTTCATTAGTACGTTGATGGTATAGAAGATTCTTTTTTAACAGACTAAGAGAGCTCAAGCCTTTCGTCATATTAATACTCATAATATAATAGTCATATTGCTCTAATGCTCAACTACCTATGCATAATTCTCTGCAGAATAAATTACGACGTGACAAGCTTTGCCCGAGCAGTTTCAAGTGGAACTAAACTTACAACAGAGAAGAGCCCAGACGAAACCAACCGGAGAAAACTTTCGATACCTAGGGTAACTTACCTACTCATCAACTTGTGATATTCTAATATAAATCCCTTATTGTTATGCATGCCATATCACAGACAACTCCTAAGTACCATCATATAGTAGATAGGCTTAGATAAATAGTTTGAAAATATAGCTCACAGCTATTGGGCTGTCTACTTTTTCGTCTGGTTAGCCTTGCTTATGTCTGGATGGACTGCTGTTAGGTTAAAAATCATATTCTCTGAGAACTTTTGTCATTTTAGCAACTGTTCGCTCAAATAGATAAGAGAGAAGACACCTGCGCTTCTGTAACAAAATATCACACTGGGTGATATGTAAATAGTGGCAACACGCTTTCTAAATCGTTTCTAGAAAATTTGATAATGATATACTTCGCTATACTTTTGTACATTATTATGTGGGTAAGAACGTGCGGGAATAGCCCGTGAATAGAACAGTATGAGTCAAAGTCGATTCTGACTACCTATATGTGCATTGCATTTGTTTTATGCTACCTGTAAATATCTGGGATGAATATCTACCCGAACTGAATGTTTATAACCCATGATAACAGTAACCTTAGTCCTTCCACCATGTTGGGAAATTGCAGTGCATTTTTGTATTTGTTCTCGGACGAAGATCGTATAACATGTACCCTCATCATAATACTACAAAGCTCTGGGGTAGGAAACGTAGCATACGGAATTGTTGACACGCTTCCTATATATTTTACAATCCGATTTTATTATTGTTAGCCCAGAGAGTGTAGACATGGTATTCAAAAAAAGAGCCATTACTGGGAGAAAGTGTAATATTGTTGCACCTATGTGGACAGAGATATTACCTGAGACGTTTTCGATCACACTCGTATGTGTCTAGTATCAGAGTACAATGGCGCTATATTGTAATAGGGAGAGAAAACAAGGGTAGCCTTGCTACCTTACACTCCTGGCTAAGAATAAGCACTCTGTGGATTCTTTCTTTCTTGTAGTCGGGGAAGAAGTGCTATGAAAACAAAACAAACTATATAAAATAGACTTCGGCGTGGCTGGAGTTTGGAGTCACGAAATAAGTTACCTCGGCGTGTTTAACAGCGAGGTTTCCGAAGAGCACTCGATGTTTCCCGTTGCGTCGCTCTCCTCTTCTTTACTTAACTTAACTGGATGGAAACCGCAACATTCTTTCTGTTTTATTTTCGCATACCTTTCCTTCTCCCTTCCACACTTTCCAGTGTATCCATCTACTTCTGGCTCCACAGGAACTTTCATTTCATGGACCACTTTTCCCAACGTAACTTTCTTCGGTATTTTTAACACTTTGGGCCTAGAGTCAAATTTTCTTGTGACGGAACCCCCAACGGTGCCTTCCTTGGCCAAGGCCAATATATTTGTAACAATGTAGTCGTATATCAGTCGATCTATTGTTCTTATAACTCACTCACACAGTCACGTCACACACCTCTCGCAATGCAATCAAACGGCTCCATCCAACTGATCCAACTCATAAAAATGCAACATGCTTTTTGATGCGTTTGGCTCGGCTCGATGGCCTTGTTCTCCACATTTGGATCTACTCCGCCTTCGCTAGAAAGAACAATACCGTTCGACAAACTTTCCCTGGGCACATTCGTTGCATAAATATGTAGGTGCTCCTTCAGCTATTGTATTTGTCAAAACTACAATGGGAGAATGGATATACTTTACGATAACTTCAATTTAATTTGCAAATGAATTGCAGGAAACTGCTTACTTATTATTCAGACACTTTCCCTCCTACCTGGGAACTACAACGCAATACTCTTGACGAACAATTATATTCTCGCTACATCATTCTACTCTTGTTGAACTTTACTATTTATATGCACACCTCATAAAAACTGAATAAGTAATGAGAAACTTTCCTAGAAATTTCTTGTTTACGATCATATATGCGAAGAAACCTACCAGGAATAACTATGAATATATCTCTAGTGACCACGTAATAATCTGCACTCACTTCAGATTGCTACGTGCATATCCTACAGTTATTGTTCTGCGAGTTCCTAAGCAAAATATTAGTTTGACCTGCCGTTCGTGGATTAGATGGTAATGGTACTCGGGGAAATGCAATAAATCAGATGACTGAACATCACACAATATTGATTCCAAAGCAATGTTTCTACTTCCATCGATCCGACGACGAACTATACTTGCTTATCTTTGCATAAATCAAATCAGAAAAGCGAACATACAATACTTACCGAAAGCTACCTACTTTGCATAGAAAAATTGAAACGAACCCTAAGTTCCATCTTGGTATTATAACCCTACTTCTGTCAGTAATGTGTTTGTAATGTTTCCTATACGCTTCCTTTCAGTAAACATTGTAAAGAACAACAAAATTATGAGGACAACTCTGATTTTTTGTCGTTTTCTTTTGCTAATGTTTACTTTAGCTTTAGGAGATAATAACATACATGGAGAATGGAGATGAGTACTATTACAGCTAACATAAGTACAACTACCTATATGTGAAATGATGTCATGCGCTATATTTATTTTCTTCATATTTGGAACCCCAAAAGGAAACGAGCTATTTGTATTTACATTAAGCTAAGTAAATCTGAATTTTAAATGAAGATATATTATGCTCGGGCAAAAGTTTCTCTGCTAGAAGATGAAGTAGAATATTATTATATCACACGTCATATACGAATGTATGTGTCAGCAACGTCGGTAAACAACTTTGGACGTGATCTACTACAGTAAGTATACTCCGTGTATCTATGTACTCCGTAGATAAGACCAAGGCCAAGCAACCAAGTGGAAACAGCTACAATGCTAATGTGTCACCTTCAGAATAGACGTCAGATAAAGAGACATCTCCAAGAACTCTCTTGCTTTGATACACATTGGCATCACAGGCTTAACAAACTCATACAGTCAACTCTCAACTCGACGATGAAACCAAAATCTGCCATTCATATTCGTACGTTTTACGAATTCATATAAATGTGTCATCCAATGTGTGCTAAATTTCATTTCTCAGACAGTAAAAAGAAGACTAAAAACAAAGCGTCATTGTCTTCAGTTGCCTTGAAGTACTAATCACGTATATTGTATCGGCTTATTTACATAAATATTTTCATCACTGATAAGAAATGAATGAATAAATGTCTAATCATGAATTAATTTGTTGTAGGATATGAACAAGACATTACGATCTACACAACAAATCTATATATCTTATAACTTTTATCAATGTATTTGATGTAGTATTCACCAATTATTACACATTACAAAACATCCAAAAATTAAAGTTGGGAAAACTGCCCTACCCTAATTTGCTTTTAAGTGGTATACCCTGATCTTATGCTTATTGTAGGCATATCGAGACGAGCTACTCCGAAAACGTGCTATTTATATTACGAACATGCTCCAGTAATATGCAAAGTTTTTCAATGTTAGACAAGCATTCAGCAGTGTTAGCAAATACTGAAAACCATAATATTTTAAGTAAATATATTTATTTGTTAGAAGTACCTTGCTACAATCTTAATATTATGGTCATGCTTTTCAAAAGCACTGTGCCATCAGTGTACAAAGAGAATAAACATTTTACTCGGCTTAAGTATACCAACTATTACACTGTGTATACACTATACCTTACACCTACATATTTTATAGCAAATGAAAAGGTAGATTGCATTTTTATGTTTATGTTACACTTTTGTAAGCAATATGCAGCACAATATGTATAGGCTATGGATGTTGACTGTTCATCTGTATCCGTTAGTTTTTAAGAGGTGTGCATGAGTGAGATACATAGGTACTGCATTATACTCAACCATTTTTAGAGAGTGCGTGAAAAGTGCAATATCAAGGTGTCAGACTAAATTGCAGAGAATCAGAGAACTGCTATAGACATCTGCTCAAGCGAAATATTTCTTTTAGACAGCAAGAGAAAGCTTAGAAAGTCTTATCACGGAATGTGTCTGCATCTTCTCCTTCCAACACTCACATTTTAAAATCTAGATTAACGATTCATGGGAGTAGATCTTTGCAGATTTGCTTTTTATATTAACCTTATCGTGTCTGTTAAATAAACGAGGGATCCTACCTTTTCATGATTACTACGATGGGGAAAGAAAGTATTCCTTGGGTATCAGCAAATGTATGTGCATTCCTTCGGTTCCGTCTCCATTCTAAAGATTTCATCAGCTACAGGAATGAAATTGCACATCGAGCACACAACTTGGGTGCTCGCCAATCTGTTTTTAGAACATTTTCCTCCTTCTGATCAAGAAAGTTTTACAAGTAGTCTGTATACCTAACAATAAGCCCGGATTATGCTTTGCCGATCGTTTGAAACGATATCCTTTACTAATGAAACCATCCAGGGTATCAAATTCATTGCTTTATCTTTGTACATACATTCACTTATACAATAATCCTTTAACTTCATCCTCTATGCACATCATAATATACATATTTTATATCGAAATTGAAAGCATACTATACTTCTGCTATATGTAGGTATGGTATATACGGTACATTGTACACATAGTGCAAAATTACATTGCAACAGAACTAATAGATTTCAGATAAATTGATGGAGTCGTTAACTTTAACTGCATGTGGGCCAACACATTACTATCTAGTATTCTCGAATTCTATTCGAATTTATGAAGACATAAATCTGCCATTGCATTTCTAAGAGAGTAACTCGGGAAAGAATATTTTGTGCTTCCAGTTTACTTGACAGTGATATTTACACTACATTATTGTGACGCATGTACGTTTAAGGTTCATTTAGTATTTTTCTGTCGTGAGTAACCCCATTCTTCTTATTCTTTAGTTTACATAGGAAGGTTATTGTAATAGCGTATGTGAGAAGAGCGACCGCATATGAATAATGCAAAAGAAGGAACAGTCAGGCGACATACACAGTATGATAGTCCAGGAGTGACGGGAACCTTTTGAGAATTTGTCACTGTGGAGAAACTAATACAAAAATCTGAGCTTTCCTCAACTCCACCGTATCATTAGTAAGACAACGAACCTTTGTGCTTCCTTAAGCCCCAAGTTTGTGTATTATTATAATAATAACGTAATGGTTCTCACTACGCTCCGTTTGTCAAGTCGCGAGCCACAACATTATTTATTGCAAGCCCACGTGGAATTAGCGGCAGAGAAATATTCCGTAACATATGTTACGCTTTCTACTCTCTAGTGCATATTATCAGCAGTGGGTATTGTACTAGTTCTGAAATTGGCTGTTAAAAGCTTTCTCCGAGTGAAATATATAGCAAACACAGTGTGTTTACTTATTATTTGGTTCTACCCGCATGTAGGTACTTTTTTCTAATATTCCCTTTGTACTATCGGTAATATTATTGCTGTACTTCAGTTTTGAAACCATAATGGCTGTGTAGTAGAATTTGGATGTGAAATGAAAATCTTAACGTAAACCACTTCTTTTCACTTACCCGTACCATTTACAAAACTGACAAGATATGAATACCTACTCCTACATGCAATTGCAACCATGTGTTTTACTAAATTGCACACGATATTGCTCTTTCTATACAGCCAAATTACCATGTAAAATTAATTTCAGCCGCTGCTCGTTCATTTTTGTCCTACAAAGAAAGTATGTTAGGTTATAAGAGTTTACATGTTATATAGAAGTCTGTATTTAGATCGATTTACATTATAACTCTAATTAGGTAGGAGTATACGGCTAAATTCCTTTTTGTACTAGCTGCTAAGTACCCATAGAAGTGAAAGCCCAGGCTCTCCCGCTTATCTCTACTAAACTGCAGCTCTAACAAAGAGATAAAAAATTAAATTCGTGTCTGGCCGGATGGTAGTAAAATAGTACTTAAACAAGAGGTATGAAATGGGCAGAGAGGATAACAGTATTGAGCGTTTGCATGTCACTCATGGGACGAAAGGATGAGGATGTTGGTTTTTTGATTTATGAATAAATAGAGCAAGGAGGTTAATGAAAGACCCCTAGTGGGTCGATTTGCACCCTTGAAAGTAAAAAAGATTAAAGGAGCATTAAGGGAGTTTGAATTCCATTATGGCTATGCCTCTCTATAGAACACTGGAGAGTCATAATAAGCAGCACCGGAGAACAGAACAGAGCTATAGACAATACGATAGTCGCTCAGCTTACTTAGCTTAGCTCGGTTTAGCTACATTAATTTCCGTCTGTTCTGTGATTAAACCGCTGGCTAGATCTGCTTTCCTTCACTCTACTCTTTCGCTTTTGCGTGTACATTACACCGCAACGACTTTCCCTGCTTTCACCGTTTGCTAAAATTCGTATTGTAGTCTCTGTATTTTATTCTCTACGCTCTCCATAGTTTATTATTCCAGTAGCTTACCAAAGGTGATGCAGTTCGTGTTCAGTAAATAGAAAACATATTTTCACTATTGAACACTGGGTATGATTAAATTATTCCATTAGTAATTTACTTATTCATGTCGCCATTAAAAAGCTGAAGTGCTACAGGAATGGCAATTAATTAATATTGATTAACTAGATCATCATTTCAAACTGGAAAATATTTTCTTTGAACGAAAAGTGAAATAGAGAGCTAGGCACTTATTCTCAGAAATACGATAGATAGATGTGTTGGGAGATAATACATCAAGTAATGCAACGCAGTCCTATTAAGTCAGGGAACCACTCGACCAAATGTACTTCCTGCTTTCTCCTAATAAGTAGCGGTAGTATAGTCTGTTCTGCAATCAACTCAACTGCACACACAAGCTCTCTCTCCCACAAAATACTAAATTGAAAATTGCAGTGCTTTTGAATTGTGAATGATTCACTATGTCACAGAGTTGCTCCGAAGGATATTCCGAGTGGAGTACATAATGCTGACACATAAAGCCGGATTCTCTAATGTACGTCGACCAGAGCTAAGCACGAGTCCATGACTGAAAGTACGAGTGGGACTCTCCAATAAATTGCAATAGGCACTTGCATAACTATTAGTACATCCCACTCGCTATTATATAGTACTTATTTTTAGATCTAAATCTTTCCCCTGATTTAGCTCCTTTAGTCAGACTATACATCTTTTAAATCCAACCTTATTCCACTTGACGGTGCATTATAACGGGCAGAGTCGATTTGATATTACTTTTCTGTCCAAGGTTCTGCTCTGATTCTTTGCCATACCACTGTCAACTGTAGTTCCCTTAGAGCGAGATGTTCTTCCGCTTCAACTTTATCTACCTTTAGTTCAAATTGACTGCACACTTGCGTATTTTCCTCTAAATGTCAACTACATTTAGAATTAGGTACACACTCTTCAAGTGGCTAAAGCATATACTATTTTTTTCGTTGAATGTCGATATACTTTGATAAAACCAGAATCTACCTATATAGGAACTCTTTAGACTTCCGTAAACATAACTATTGTAAGAAGTAAATGTAACCTAATTTTACGTTCTCTATACCCCTATCAATCATTACTAGAGGAAAACACAAGTTATTAATGTTTCTTATTAATATGTATTATCAATACTTAAAAATTTTCTGCATCAAAATGTGCTACCAAATGTTGTCAGATGGTGGGGAATCCCGATAAATGTAAATATAACTACCTTCGAAGGAGGGCTTTGACCGTGTATAATAATAATAGTAATAATATTTACACAATTATATACGTAAGTTGTGCTTGTACCGTCTGTAATAATAAAAAGTTAACTTTCTCCCAATGCAAACTTACTAATGAGGATGAAGATACCATGAGGATTTTAAGCCCAATTTAATCTCCGTAAACTTTCAAAGTAATATTAGTGAAGAATTTAATGTTTATGTGAAACTTGTCTGGTATTTTTATACAATGCGTAGGTTGAAAGAAAACTCGAGGGATATTGTGCATTTCACTTGAACAATTTTGAATGAGGAGGATAAATGGAGTAAAAGGAGAAAGGTTCTACTTCTAACTGGCTAAGTATCTGTCGATGTCAGTATTTATTATGTACAGATGAAGTAGACTGGATACCACCTTTGTAGATTGAAACGGCCACTTTGTGATTTAATTGAGCAAGCTGAGTTGCCATACTACTCCACTGGATTCTAGGATAAGTAACAGCTAATCAAATTATGTGAAAATGCTGAGAGATAGGAAAGAGAAAGCACACACTCATCTCTATACACTTTTCTATATGGTGGCTTCGAATTCGACACAGACAAACCACTCACAATTGCCAGTATCATCAAAACCTTTTCGTGCACTAGATTCGACAAAGTACATGAAATACAATACAAGTGGTTGCCATACTCTGCGAGTAGGTTGCTGATGGAGTCCAATACCTACAGTAGCCATAGTCCTTGTGACTAATACTGACTAATATTATTATGACTATGAACGTGTATGGTGTGCATACCTAATGCCAACACGGTCGGTCCCTTTCTGGTTAGTTAAGTGAGTAATGACGAAAGTCTATTTTGTTATTGTGTTTCTACTTCTGAGCAAATGTACTCGGTGGGAAGGTACATGCTGCGTGGAACATTCAACATTTCAAATTCCAAATGTGGTTTTGTAACTCTACTACTGCAGATAATAGTAGAAATGTTTCTCTTCCTACCAAACTCAAATTATCTGCTAGGAAGTTAAAATGCAACTATTGTTTCTGCTAGAACTGTCTACACTCATGAGCGGCATTAGTCAGAAACTCTTTAAATTGCTACGTTTTGTCTACATATTATAAAGACTACTATATGGTTGTTATTAGGAATATCTAAGCTAAGCTACGTAAATGTAAAGGACCTATCTTTTCCAATGCAAAATTGATAGGACCAGATGTACTACCACTCACTACAGCATTCTGATTCAACTCAAAGCTTTTCTATTATTGAACACAGTGATGAGAAGTGCGGAGTACGTACTCTATAAACACACTTAAAATGGAATCTAATAAACAGTAGCCGCTCTCAACTAACAGAACATGCACAGAATGTTGACGGAGCAATTGACTTCATTATATCATAATATTGACAAAGTTGAAATACTTTCGAATTTCATTCGACTGTGTACTTCAGATCTACAGATACAATCATACAATTGTGTAAATGGGCAAGGCTACAGATCTGTTTATTGTAAATATAAAGCTTCATTTACTGTACTGATTCAATGGGATACTTTGTAGTAACTGTGTTAACGGAAGGATACAAACACATACAGGATACTGTATTTTTAGCTACTTAAAAATATTTCTTTTTAGATTTTGTAATACATTCGCATAGGAAGGAAGTAATCGGCGCAGACTGTATTTTCATTTAAATCCGAACCCATTAGTTTGGTTACTACAAGTTGGCTGCTAGTTTTATGAAGAATAAATAAATCTCCTACTGGGGCTTGGATGAAGCTTTAAAAGTTCATTATAAGAGTAGGATTACATAAAATTCTATTTAAGCAATATAAGCATTTATATATACGTTTCTACAGACATATCAAGTTTGAAAGTGTGTGAACACACATTTATGTAGCTATAAATACTATATTAAATCTATTATGAAAAGATATATAATATCTATATGTATAGTACTTATTGTTAATATACTTTTAGCTGCATATAATATTTCTAGTAAGTATAAAATATGTTTTATAGTGAACTAATAGGAGCCAAAAGTGATTCTTCGCTGACTGTAGAGAAAGTGTTTACTTTCCCTGCATTCACTTGAGAAGGGAACAAGAGAGTAGATTTTCGTCGTTGCGAAGTCAAGAGTACACAGCGAGGAAATGGTGTAGAAAATATTTCCGTTTCGTTCCTTTAGAAAGCTGAAGGCTTCACTTTTATAAGTTTATACTATGTACTATGTCATACATGTCTCACAGCATGTAGGGCTTACGATGCTGTTTTGTTAGAGTAAATGTTAGGCTGCCATGTGACCCAATGTAGTTTAAAGTATCACTTCCCTGTCAAGAGCCATGAATAAGCAAGGAGTGGCTTGGATATTACATCCATGTATTTCATTGCCATTCCATTCACGTTTTGGAAAGTGAAGACTTGCTGTGTCAAGTGCTATGTCATCAAATTCTCAGTCTTGCCGCAAAAGATACCAACTATAGTGTTTTCAAAAATGTTTATTACCCTTATGAATATCTGCGGTTGACATAAATATCCTCTTCTACGAATCCCAACTCAACAGCTTCTTCCTTACATCTTTGTACTCTATTTATTCGCGAGTGAATGAATTTTCAACACTGCTCTCCTCTACAGGGCTGTAAAACGGTTATCTCAACGCTAAATAAAAGTAATCACAGATATAAATTTTCATAAAAGTAAATGTTCCTCCTTAAGCAGTTTCTTATCTTGACAATACCAAAGTTATATCACCTTGAAAAACACAACAGTATAGTGAAGGTCATTTGCAAGTACGCAGATTGCAAGTTTTCCTACGTGCTTAGAAACTTATTAGACTTAAGAAGAGAATTATTTAAGTGGGTAAGCACGTAGTTAACATATTTCTTTTACTTGCGTGTAAGTACACTCCAGTTATAAATCTTAAATGCCTTTACGTGCGAATAAAATATGTATTTATTATAGCGTCAGGTTGTAAGGCTGATGCTTTAATCTGATATAGGTACACTTTTTGCATATGCGTAGGAATGGCACTTGCAATGCAATGCTATTTTTGCTATATTATACTGCTAGATACCTACTACTTATTATCAACCCATTACTTAACATTGGGTCAACGCAATGGGAAAATGAGCTCAAGCAACTTGAAAGAAGTCGAGTTAAGTGAAGCGGAAGACTGTAATTTTCATCGGAGCTCATTATAACGTACAAAAGAGTCAAATTATAGGAATCATCATTAGTGCATCATTAGCAGCTATTGTGTCGCAAATTACAAAATGCTTCTACGAAATGTCAAGTAGCAATTTGAATATTATCTCCTTTCTCCACACGTCCTACTCCAAAGAATTATATCAAGTATTATTTATGATGCTTTAATAACATAGAGATGATGTCCTGACATAAATATCTCATTTTTTCTTATTCTTTAATTCAACATTACTTCATTCGGAAAGAAAAACGAAAAGTTTAGCTATCTAATGCAAATAGTGGTTATTTCGAGATTATTCCAGTTATACGATGAATAAATACGATTGTTTGAGATTCTTCTTTTGCAACAAACCATTACAGATATTGTAGAAAGAAAAACGAAAAGTTTAGCTATCTAATGCAAATAGTGGTTATTTCGAGATTATTCCAGTTATACGATGAATAAATACGATTGTTTGAGATTCTTCTTTTGCAACAAACCATTATTGTTATCTCTGTACTCAACGCTCAATTATATCATTTAGCCCCGGTCTTATAAGTTATTATAAGTACAGTGTCAAGAAATAACTATGTAAAAAGGAAAGGATAAAAGAGAAATTGCAAAAGATTTGTTAAGAAAGAAGCAAAGAGATGCTGAAGAAAAAAAGACACCACTAAGAACCAAATACAAGTATATAAATAAAATAATAGCAAAGTAATAATATGGACATAGTTGCTCTTATATTAAATTGAGTGATGCGGAGACGGAGAAAAGCAAGCTATAACAAGTAAATGAAGCGTGTACTGAAAATACATTAAGCAACTCAGAAAATAAGAACTGTTGTCATTAAGACTTGCTTCACTTTGGTCGACTGCAGTTTAGTGAAAGCATCTCAAAGGTCGTAACGCCTTTGATTCCGAATCCAAGATATACGACAACCTTTTAGTTCGCTTCAGACTCTTCACATCAGAGCAGAATTGTTCAGGGTATCAGATAATCCCTGACTTAGAGCAAAGACTCATGTAATTAACTTCTATTACGTGAAACTTTTTCTTCTCCTCTTCCCGTTCTTTCACCCTGTAAATTAAGCTCCTCTATAAATTACTACTACATTACCATTTCCGTAACGAACTACTAAGAACATTCCCTATAAGTTAAATAACGTCTATAAAAGTCTCTGATGTGATTCGGAGTCGAGGAAGAGTCTTGCCGCCACCATACCAACCAAATAATAAGATACCTACATACAATACAATGAATTTGATGTGGAAAGGATAATACAGACAGCATTTTTGATAAGATTTATCAGACGATGACGACAAGAAATTGGATTCGGTTGAGTGAAAACTGTTTTTCTGTCTATTGTGTCTATATTTCACGTAGGCACAACTGTTGTCAACATTTAAATACAATCAACGTTCTGATACACTTCGCAGCAACCTATTATTAAATCTTGCTAAGGTTGTGACATTTCTTAATGACAATGAAAGTGTATCCGTCTGTATGATGTTACTATTTTTTAGGATATAAACAATAGTAATATTCCAACAAATAGGAAAAGAAACAGTATGTGCTAAGAAAAGAAACGACATTGTAGGCGTAAGTGTACCTACATCCTATCCTTGAGCACCTAAAAAGCGTATGATTTTACTGTTATTATTACACCTCACTTAAGATACTTGTAGTTCGTAACTTTTTTGTAGTTTTTTTCTACTTCTCCGTGAATATAATTATTTTAAAGGTCTGATAAAGAGATATGATCATGTTTAGATATTTGGAATTATTTCAATTTTTACAGCATCATGACTCATAAGTCCAAACTCTAACCCTTTATCAATCGCTTTGGGAATTGAGATAAGCAAATATGTTTTTCAACAATTTATTGATCGAATACGATGATGTGAAGAGGCCTTAAATAAAACTGCGAGTGATTGGCAACAATGTAAGTTGCCAATTCAATTTTTCTAAGAAGGCTTAAGGTTTCTGTTAACAAGTTGCTTACATTGAAATACCAAACATGGTAGTACTTTCTAAAAATAAATTGCAAAGAACATACGTATCGGGATATCATAAACTGTTGCTTGTAATTATTTCTGTAGAAAGATAAAGAGATAAAGCCAATTTTCAGAATACTGTAATGACATATCTGTAAAAAGTGAAAACAACAAAGTAGTGTCTATATGACTGCTCATCGAGACTGTCACATCGATAGTATGAGTAATAGTAATAGCGGAGGTCAAGATAATGTATAGGAAGTGCAGTTGGTAAAAAGTTAGAAGGGATTACTTAGAAAATCCATCTCCAAATATTTTATCTCTCAAAAGTAATCCTTAAGGTAGGTTTCTTAGCTACGCTTCTTACTTTACAAAGTGCATGCGAAAGCCAAGTCTTTCCAAGTTGTACGTAACCCTGTCTTTTTCCCACGCGTCTTTGACTCAATCATTGATTTTCGTGAAGCTCGTGTGTAATGTTTATATTTAGAAAGTGAGACGGGAGCAGAATGAAATATGCCTTTCACATACTACTTCTGCCGGACTTGTAACTTGACAGAGAAGTTTGCCTTTGTCCCTTTCAAAGCTTCAGTAGTTTATTTTTCAAGTTTTCAAAAGTCTGAAGTGTACAAGCAATACTTCTTATATCTAATGCTGTTGAACATGCAACATGGTGTGTACAAAAGTCAAAAGACTCAAGTTTCTTGGCTACAATATTATGTTTGTGATAACCACACAGTCCCAGAGGCATACATCCGACTCGATGAAAAGATAATGAAAATAATATTATTAGTTCAAGGTTAATAACATGAAGATAAATCGCTATACATAGAATATAGTATTATAGTCCCATATTGCATTAGCACGAGCATAATATTTTATATGTACATAGACAGAAAGATATACTTGTCCTAGTGAGATATTACTGATAAAGCAGGAAAACAGCACCATTGTATTTAAATTATGTCAAGATACACCGATACACGTTTCTAGGTAGTTATAAGTATCTTAGCCATGGCATACTTGTGCTGTACTCTACTGAATTCAAAACATTTATGAAATGAGAATCCAAATATGCACATATATTCTAGTTGCTCTTTTCCTACTTTAAAGAATAATCCTAACAAAGCTCATTATTATGCACAATATTACAATCTCATCTAAGCTCCTCCAGAATTGTAATTTAGAAAAATCCGGATGAGAATAGTTTTCTTTCCATTATATTTTCTACGTGAGCTGGGTCGATTATTGGAAAGACAGGAAGCATAGACTCGTATATTTATTCTGGAGGATCACCTTTATAGGCAATAATACAATACAACAGTCGAATTCAATTTAAAATTAAAAACTGTATCTATATTTTATTACACATGGATGTGCACTTTCCTTCAGCTCCAATTTCCACTCCAATAGTAAAGGAAAGTAATACAAATGCTTCGAAATGCGGATTTTAACGCAGAAAAGTAAGCAACTGCTATATATATCTAAGCAATCACAATAGCCTGAAATGGACTACCTATATACATGAGAACGGGAATCTATCTTCCCTCACCTTGTCTGTCTTTTCCTGCAGAAGGAAATAGAACGGCAATGGGAGAACGCAAGAGAAATCGTTAACAGTGGATGCTAGCTAGTCCTGAATGAGGCAAACACAATTGAAAATAATGGAATTCAATACACAGATAACTATTTCTTTTCCCTTGCCCTTCCTATACAGTCATGATCCACTATAAATTCTAACCAAACTGTTTTACTTACTCAACTAAAGACTCTCTATGTACTAATACTACTGTCCTTATTCTTGCTACGTACAGACTTCCTTTTATTTGAAGCGGGATAAAACTACCCGGATGAGATAGACAATCTTCTACGGATTTGCATAATTTTTTCTGCTGAAGACTATTGCATATTTATATGTGTCAGTTGAAGGATACCAGACTTAGGATCTTTTTATTAGTATAACAGTAACTCTATATTGAGTATCATTAATCATATCGGTGAACTTTCCCAATCTCATGATGACGTGATCTACATTTTACTGTATTATTGGTGTATGCATATGAATTCTGAATGAAGATAATCCTGAATTTATTCAATCTTTAAATCAAAATTTCCTATCAGACTACACTAGACATACTATAGGCCGAGCCACCTGCAGTAATGTATACCAATGCAATCAGTAATCATTCATAGTAATTATATGGATACCTGTTAACCTGAAGGTATCACCACTAATTTACTATATCTAACCTACATAGTGGCACTTGATGATATAAAGAATGAAATATAATTATACACATATATTGTTGCTTTAACATTTTTGTGACAAAATTTACGATGTATTAGGAAATGTTTCTTCGAATACAATACGAAAATCGTAAAGGCTACATTTTTGATTCAGTGATAGTTTAACTTGCTAACACAACTGGAGGTAACAATGCTAATTAAATATTCCTACCCGCATCCTGTTAGGTAAGTTTTCTTCTTCAATTTGAATGAATCCATTTTCAATGACATAAGTTTAAGTTGTATCTACAATCTATGCTACATTGGCATCAAAAATAGAGTTGTCATCCTACTTTCTCATTCTTTATGTTAACTACCAGTACGAAATAAAATTTCCAATTACAAAAGTATTTAAGCGTGTTTTCATCTTAGTTTTCACAAAAGTGTAAGTGAAGCAATTCGGTGAAAATGGATTTTATTCATTTATTTCATACTGGTGAAAGTTTTGTATGGAATTAGCATAAGAAAAGAGAAAGTAGGAGGGCAACTCTCGTTTTGATCATCCTGTATAAGTACACATTATCGTTATTTACTTAACTTGTAATGTATAGGAAGGAGAGTTTAGAGTAGATAAAACAGGAAGACGTGAATGTTTACGATTTTACGAAGTGAAACTGAAAGATAAGTAAGCAATAACGTTCAAGAAAACAACCACGCAACAAATTCACATAAACCTACCCGAGACATTTCCTAGACTTCGTCTGAGTTCGGGTAACATCTCTACAAACACGTAGTAAATGGATAGATAAAGGAATATAAATACATATTATTGTCATTGTATGGCAAGACCTGTGTTTCAGTGAGATTAGTGATTCCCATCGGTTGAAGTTAGAGGTTGCAGTTGATGGGAAATCGCGACTTGCGAAGTTCAACTTGTGCTAAACTTGTAGTTTGATTCAAAAAGTTACATTGGCCACCCAGAACTTCAGGTCCGTAATATCATAAGTATTTGGTCTGATTTATATGAATGCTTGCTACAAGTGTAACTTGAGAAAAACAATCACAGTGGTTACTACAAATATATAATTTGACAGATTTATTCGCCCAATGATTCCATGTGCCGCAGTGTGGAGGTAGCCACTTAGTCCAATAGTGAAAATAGTTAAAGGTCAAACTGGTAAATGTGAGATTATGTAGCTACAGAATTTGATGAGATTAACAATCTTACTGTTTTGTAGTCCTTGTCCTTACTACTTATACTATCAGAGAGATACTTCGTTTTTAAGTGTACAGAAGGATATAAAATGTAGAAAGAGACGAGGGAGGAAGAAATAAGTCACCGGTAGGTGGTACTTGACGGGAGAAGTAATGGGAGGACAGAAGAGTATGTACATTAGGGAATATATTAGTGGGGAGTTGTGTGACTGGGAGTTAAGAATGGATTGAGGACGAGCCAGGTGAAGCTGGAGAAACTAACTTAGCTAATGGTACATTACGTCAGTAATACATAACATAACACTCTCATAACCTAACAGACAATAACTATGGAGTGAAATATATACATTACGACATGCAGAAAATAAAGTATGCTTTTGTATCACTCTCAGGCTAAGTGTCTTTCTTTCTCTGCAGAAGATTCCTTCACAAATACGCAGAATAACTTGACCTGGAGTATGTACACAGAAGCATTTAGCTATGTACAGACTACAAAGTACAAGAATAATAGAAATATATATATGAAAGTTCGTAGGTGTGTAAAGAAAGTAGAGAAAGTAAAAGCAAATACCTTGGAGTGTAATAACGATATCGACCGGGGAAAGCTCCCTTTCTTTTGGTGGATATTCTCTTTTCTACTCGGAATACAGACACTAGACAGACCGTACATTTAAACTGACATTTGTACTAGCTGCACAGCTACACGCTCTAGGAGACTTCACATACTATTTATGTAGGTATGTTATTTCACTCTCCACTCTTGCACTCGTATACACATTGCAAAAATAACAAAGAAAAGGGTGTTGTAGAAAGTAGGTATAGAGAACCAACGATGAGTCAGTGTGCAAGGAGAGGAAATTCAAGCTAAGCAACTTGGGCACATCGGTTAAACCTGACGTGACTGAAACCTGTAGATTGTGCCACAGTCAGCACTAGCCCAATCTAAAAGAAAGAACAATCACAAATACACATACTGTGTGAAATACATGTACAAACTCAGTCAACCAAAAAGAGGATAGCATTTCATTATTTCTTCATGGCTAAGAAACCACTTTCTACATTCTGTGATAGATCGCTGTGCACACACGATTTTTATATATTGTTGCAGATACAGTTACTGCCAATAGAAACTGCCAAGTGGAGCCGTGTCACTAAAACGTAAAACACTGTCACCATGCTCTCCCTCATTAGTTCCACCCGAAAAAGGTACCTAAAGTCAAGTTGCCATAAAATCCCTCCGGTTC
Source organism: Tomocerus maximus (assembly GCA_019776445.1). Lineage (NCBI taxonomy): Eukaryota > Metazoa > Arthropoda > Collembola > Entomobryomorpha > Tomoceridae > Tomocerus > Tomocerus maximus. Next base: position 18,710 of record JABASH010001052.1, read on the forward strand.
AAATGCTTTTAGGTCTCTTGAAAAATGTTGAAGGCAAAAGTGCATGCATCCTTTAAATTTTTCACAAGGGAGAAATGCTTTTAGCTTCCCTAAAAAGTTTCAAAAGTCAAAAAAAGTTAGCACTAACATACTACAAAGTGGTACCTCTAAAAATGTCCTAGACTTCTGCATAGTTAAATAAAGAGACTAAAAGATACACGAATAAAAAGAAACAGTTGCGATAAAATTATTTTTGGACTACTGTAGGAATTTAGGTACTCCTTAAATGTAATGTAAGTCGATTTAGGTCCTTCCATTTATACGTTCACTTCGACTACAATTTATGCAATTCTCTACATAGCTCTACTGCAAATACTGATCCAGGAGCACATATGGCCTAATGCTATGGTTCACTGTACCAAAGAACATTAAATAGAACACTGTTGAATTAAATAGGTTCAAGGTTCACTCAAGTTACATTCAATTCCCAAGAGCAGACAGATTCAGTCGTTTCAGACCAGCCACTGCCCCCCACTGTTTACTATTCCGTTCTCCTATTTTCTTACAATCATTAAAGTTTCATTGTATACCTACTGTCTACTACTATAGCCATTCCTAACCTGATTTCTTTACTGACATTTGCACAGTTTGCTAAAGATATGAATGCAATAACGTGTCATAATAATTAATAATTCATTCCCATGCAATGCATTCGTTGAAACGGACATTTGCTGTTTAATCTGTAGTTTGTTTGCATATGCACTGTAGCGTGGTTAATTTTATACTAGCAATATTCTGTTTTCAAAATCGCACTCTCGTGCAATATTGTTGCTTGTACGATTGAGTGCAATGTTTTCGGTGCTATAAATTATTCATACTCCCATGCATTGGCATGTGTTCTTTCTCTATACCACATAGCCCAAACATCTCAAATTTTGTCCTTTTATTTGTCATAGTTTTAATTAGTTCCCATTAGTATACATGCTGAGAACACCAACCGACTGAACCGACACATTTAGCAAATATCTACATATATTGTGCAAAAATTGTAAACACAGATATAAAATTTCAATTTATCTGTAGCACAAGGAATACTAATGTGCGTAGGGACTTGAATATAAAACTATTGTGTAGGATATGTCAAGATGAACTAAGCAGTACATATGTTGAAGAGAAAGATAATTTGAGAAGTCAAGGCAAAACAAACATTCGATACCGTATCGTATATTGCAGTCGAGCAATAATGGGAACATTTGTCTAATTTAATTCGGCTTACTGTTTAACTTCATTTGCGGAGACAGTCAGCTAACATCTGCACTGCAAATAGAACACACCAAGAAAACTCCACGGGCAGAATTTACTATAGTTTCCTGTACATTGGATCTAATTAATGAATAATCCCCCAAACCCCACGACCACTGAATTGGCATAAATAGATAGGATCAGATATCATGATTGTAATCTTACTTACTACAGATATGTAAGAACGAATATACTTGTGTACACTCGACCTAAAGAACATTGCACTGTTTTATAAAAATATCAATTTACTTTGTCAGTGTGCTTCCTTCACTTGTTGGTTATAATGACTATAATCTAAACGGATTATTTTAGCTGAATCAACGACCTGGATTCAATTTAACCCACTTTCTCCTATAAAAATACGCAATGCCATTGTTTTCACCGAATAACAACTCACCGAATTTAGATTCCACCGTAGATAAACCTACGAATAAGTAAAACTAAATAATATTATGTGCCATATAACTTACTTAAACCCTATATACCTTATCAGTTTTGATGTGCTTTCAAGCACTCTTGGACTTCAATGTTATTATTTAATTAGAGTCTAAGCTTGTGAAATAAGTATAAGTACAAAGTAAGTACCTACGTGTAATCCATTCCTTTTAGCTCAGTTATTAGTAGATGAACAACGATACAACATCTTAAAAAGATTGTGTTCATTTCGATATTCAAAGGAAGTAAGTAGCATTAAAAGAAGAATTGTCGCCTATGATGTCTGAGTAATACTCGGAACAAACATTTTGTAAGTTCATATTTTTGAGAAAAGTCATTCTTGTTAATAAAGGTCCACATCTGGCTGGCATCATTCATCAAGCAGAATGATCAAAAGCAGTTTTTAAGCATACAAGTAACCTATTCATCATTAATCTGCAATTTGCAAAAGAAAGTATTTAAAAACTTGGTAGAAAAAGTTTCTTTTATTGAGGAGACACAAAAGAAAGTACAGAGAAAGTTGGTGTATTATTTCTTAGCTGTAAGTACTTATGATGTAGCGGAATATTAAATGCGTAATTTATATGCGAGGTATTATTCAGAAGTACGTAGCTAAGTGAGAAAGGAGGGTTGATAAGTAGGGAAGAAAAGAGTTGCAAACTGCCTCCGCCCATTGAGCCACGAGTAAAGAAAGCTTTGAGTGAATGGGTCTCAGGTCTATTCTACTTTTTAGTGGAATAAGAGGATGGAAGATGTTCATGAAGGATGTAATGCGAATTTTCCAAGGAAGAGAGGAGCCCAAAGGGACTTTCTCCAGCTCTTTATATTAATGTAAGAGTCTTAAGTTGAAACTGTACATACGGTATTGACAATCGTCATTCAAGCATATTTCACAAAGAGCAGATTACTATTACAATGACTTCCCCCATTTGTCTTGTTTCCAAATTTGTTAACGTCACTTAGTTCTTTCGGTTGGCCGACCTTTTTCAATTAATCTTACAAACTAGGACATTTTTATCGTCCTCGTTCCTCATGCATAACAATACCGCAGAGAGTTTAGTTTCCTAGAATTCTCAAATAAATCTGTTCATCACATCCAGAATCAGTCGTACCTACATCTATTACATGTGTCTCACGACCAGATACCCATGTTTAAATATTAAAACCAAGAATAAGGCATTTACAAGTTTTCTTTTGTGCTACGCACTAAAGGATGGAAATAAATGCTAACAAGTTGAGAAACTTCTTTGCATGTAGACACAAGCAGAACTGTAACGAAATAGAATATAGAACTCAAAATTCGGCTTTTGATTTGGCAAACACGTAAGTATAAGCATATATTAAGAGTGCACTTTCCCAAGTCTTGCTATTCACCTTATATGTAAATCCGTTATTTTGTCTATCTATTTTATAGGTATCAATTTATGTACAATCTTGGTACAAATGAGGACAGGACAGGACAATGGCCTTTAAAGAAATGGAAAATGGCTTAAGCTTAGTTGAGGTTACTTGTAATGAGCTTATACTAATGCACATTCGTAGCAGAGTCGACATTTGCTTCCTTTATTAAGTATTTAATGATTCCAAAGTTACCATATATCCAACTTACTAATGGGTGCAATCTATATAGTTCTCAGGTAGGTGCTTACTGTTAAATAAATAAACAGATACTATATGCAACATTCATGTCAACATCAGTGAAAGTTTTATAATGGATACTAACAGTTAGCTTCTCGCTTGGAATTATCATTCTCGTTCAATGTACTACATAGAGTGTAGTAGAAAAAAGGTCTAGTCTGGTCGTGGCACAACGACATCCACTTATTAGACTGTTCAGTTAAGTTCCGTTGGTTCGATTATTCGGTTTTGAGCTGCTCTGACTTATATTCAGTCTATATAAATGGCAGGACCATTACCATAATGCTAGCTGAAAGCTGGCTCTACGCTAACAGATTGAGCCGATAACGTAGTTATTATAGGTAACCTTATTGCATGCTAAATCATTTACTTCCATTTATGCTTTATGAAGCGTGTTGTGTACTATGTGAACTCCACAGCGTCATCGTCAGTTCATTTTACTTTACTACAGACTGAGAGTCTTCCTCCCTTATTTTACTATCCTTGACTACACTTACGTTACAGCTTATCGTTACTTTAGCTCCGTAGTTAGTCATTCTTATGTGACGTTGTGTCACAAAGATCTATGTCCATTCGCTACGATACCTAGTTTTCAGCACCTTTTTCCAAATTGTTTCTTCTTTTAGCCAGACTTTCCCAACAGACTTTTATTTTGATGAGGAACAGATGAATCAAAATATGTTATACGCAACATTTCCATGAACTGGTAAAATAATCTGTTGAAAGTCAAAGAATCCTTAAAAATAAGCCTTAATAGATGGAGAAATATTCACGGACTTTTAAGAAAATTATTGGTCCACGAGTTTTCCAATTTGTTGAAAGTAGGGCTACCGAACAGCAAGTTGTTGAAAAAGGTTTTTTGTACATTTTGGGTGTTGAAAATTTGTTGCTGAAAATTAGGAGGTGAATTGTCCATTCCTGTATACTATCATTTGTGTACTTTATATTTAGCTTCCTCATTTATTAATATATACCACATGCATACTAATACTATACAATAATGGTGGTAGCAAATTGCCTCCTTAATGTCTTATATTATATAGCATCCTCAAACACAGGTCTCATTCTATATAGGTGAGACTTAATGTACTTAAGGCTATTCAGTGGCAGAAACAGGGATAATAATAATAACAAAACGGGGGTATATTAAACAAACGCTAGTGTTTGCCTAGTTGAGCATTAACATGACTCGTCTTTCTTTTCGCTTAGTGATATCGTACACAATTCAATGGCAGGCTGTGCATGTATACTTAGAGAATACGATTAGGTGGGCTTTGCAAAATGGTACAACTGACATTTTCTTCCGTGTGTTGGTTTTCAGCTCTTTTGTATTGCACATTATTATGTATCTGTAATATTGTAGTTACTTATGTTTAGGTATGTTATGTAGGTTACACCATTGTGGTTGGGTTTATTAATAATCTGTCATACACAAATGTAGCAACACGTTTCCTCTATATCACGTTTACTCTGTATAGTATGCAAGCAACAAAATATATGTAGAGTCAACCATATAATGGAAACGACTAGATAATAAATCTAATGCTAACATTTTGGTTGGGAATTCGGTCACGTTGTATTTGCATACGAGGGAATAAGTTCGCAACTGCGATGATTACATTTAGATTGCATTGTCTACGACGTACAACAGCTAATAGTGGAATATTGGGTTATGCGTAATCTCATAATCTCCAAATAAGTATTTCTGCGATGCGTAATCTGCTCCAAGTAATGCTTCCAGTAATGCTAGTCATCTACCTCTTAGTTTGGCTTATTGCTATTTCAAAGCAAAACTTTATGTAGACGCATAAGCCGATTCGCAATGGAATTCACTTTCGGTCCCTAATTGGAACTACATGGTTTGCCATACTATTCCATGTATTACAATTCAAAATGTCATTATCTAACAATTTGTGCTTTCTCTTGTACACACTACATAAGTATGTAATTACAATCTAAATGAACATTAAATGAAAAGACTCAATGCATACTTTGTGCTCGAAATACTTAGGTATTGTATGTGCAGAATTTACAAATAACCAGAGGTAGACCGTAGAACATTGTGGTGAATTAAAATTTAATAATAAAGGCACATCTTCAGACTGTTTTCCATGATGGGAAGAATGAAATACAAAATGTACATTCAAATAAACAGATTCTCTCTTTAAGAGTAATATTATGACAAATGGTTGACAGAATTTTCTAGGCAGTTTAGGTTTGCTAATGATTTCAGTTGTCAGACATGCGGTAGTAGGTTTTCGAGGTTCCGAGAAGAGTACATAATAATGCCTACTTAAACAACTCGAATCTACTATGAGAGTTAGACATGAAATAGCTGGGACAGCCTCGCTATATGTATCTCTATAAGAAAAAGCACTAAATTTTTTATTTTGTCATAACACGGGAACTTTGCTCGAAACCAGAAAATTACCTCAGCCCAGTAAATTGCACTGCTTTAACGTTAGATAACCGCAGGCTCAATTCGTCTCATTGCCTTGCTGTGCCGTTCTCCCCTCTTTCTCTTTCGTCTTCTTCCTAAGAACATGCTACTAGCATCGAACAATTCCATTAACCCATTTGCTCTGAAAATCACAACTAGTCATAGTTATATCTAGGTACTTTCACCAGACAACTTTCTCCCATGGCTGATGTCCTGGTCTCAACTTGAAACTACTGCAATCATGCTATGACATCATACGCACATAAAATGCCACCACAACAGTCCTTAAGATACAAATACGCATATACCTACTGCAATAACATTTGAGGACTTGCAGCAGTTTTGTTATTTGTAATATTCATTATTTTCTCCAGATAGAGATAACTCACTCAGTTGAGTTCTTTCGACGTAGATGTGTTCACATGCAATGGTATTAACCTTAGCTGGAAGTTAAGACTGTCTGTTGTGATGATGGCCTAGCACCAAAAAGAAAAAAGCAGACACAGCTGGCAATGCTAAATTAAAGAGGGAGGAATTTCTTCCTAACTGGTATACATCTTGGAGAAAACCGAGAGAAAGGCTTTTATTAGTATAGATCACTCTCTGTCTGTAGTTTTCCTTGCTGAACAAAATCCCCAAGGGGAAATAAATAAAATCCATAAAGTCTTCTTTAAGGATCTTGTCGACTGATGTCTCTCTGGCTCACGTCAAGTCACGTCCACTCAGCTTTTCTATTGTCTCCTATGTGTCTTCTTCCAATCAGCCTAACAGTCTCCCACAATCGTCTGGCTCTAGATGAATGACTTGAGACAACCAATGGCATTTCCATGAACCTATTTTGGTCAACACAAATTATGGTTTCGTTTTCAGACAAATAATGGGCACATGTGCAGAATCGATATATCATTTACAAAATGCAATCAACCTAGCATACTTTTATGCACATGCATATAAATAATATTCTTTCTCTCCAGTCATAATACTTTCACCTAGGGAAAATTACGTGAAAGTAAAGTTAGTTTCACGTGTTGGAAAAGGCCTAAAAAATTTCAAACTGGTTAAGATGTGAACAGAGGAATTACATTGAAAGCACTATTTGAAGTTTTGGCGAAATACATTGCACATAAATGAGTACTTTTGGAGCGCATTGCATTGGTACCTAAATAAAAACACTGTTTGGCCTGTTTTTATGTGTCATTTTCCCAATTTCAGCGTAGTTTTAGAACAGGACAACAGTTTCGAAACCTTGGTACGAAATACCATAAAAGAATGAGCGTCTTGCACAATTCGTGCTTCCGGGGAAGAACAAGTGAAAGGATTCAGACATTCCAATATACAATAGTGTGCTCAGTCAGATAACATGAAGATATTCAACATTCGTAAATAGAGGAATACAATAAAACCATTCTGCTACAGTTCCCTCGGCTATAGAGATAACATATTTAGGTATGTGAGAAAAACTATGAGATATCTCTACAGCTGAGGAACAGACAAAATCTAAGGCTTTCTTCTTTTTCTTTAGTTTGACTTTCTTCGTTCAGTCTCTTTATGTTTTCCTATAAGTAATAAGAACACGCTGCAATGCAATTTAATGCGTACAGTATACAATGCGTCGAATTCTATGGCTGCTTCAAAGCTCGCCGGTTTATGAAGATGCAGCCTTTGACATCTATGTGCATTATAATAATGATCATCGTCCCTGTTGGATTCTTTCCTTTATTGTTTCTACCATAGGCGCCTTGCTATCCAGGAAAATGACAAAATAAAATATAGACTTGCAATACTCACTCAATCTACTCTACACTGTATGTTGTCGTAAATACATTTATTCTTAGAAGATACTATGAATCGATTTAGAGCAGTTAGTAGGTGCTGGAGATTATTCTAGATTAACAATATCTACTTTGCTACTCATGATTTGCTTTGCTATGTGTATTGTAGATATAATATCAATACTTTTTTTCTGTGTTGTGATAGGGTGTGATCTTGAAGTGCAATATTATGGAGGCAGACAATGGTTGACAAAAACCATTCATTGAACAATTGGCGTAATTAATGACTAATACATACATGTGTACCTAATGAAACAAATGCAAAAGTAAATTAAAATAAATTACTGCAATGTTGCAATAGATTTAGGGGATATATGCCATTCATTGTACCCAAAATAGAATTTGTATCCGTAATGTTTTGTAAAAAGCTAAATATCAATATGCGATCGATCTAAAAAAATGACAGCATAAATTATAAAGTATGTAGCTACACTAAAATGGTTGTATCCACTGTACAGCAGTGTGTGCATGCATTAACGGAATGCAGGAAATAGTTATGTACATAAGTAGCAGTCGGTAAATATGAAAATGTTGGTAAACTTTTTTCCTTGTGCATGAACTGTTTGCAATGGCAATGAATCGTCAAGGTATAGAGAACCAAATCTTATTTCGTTTACTTAAACTTATCCTGGGAAATTTCCATTTGCGAAACCGTTTCATAGCAAAAGAAGTCGCATTTACACAAAAGGTAATCTGCAAAGGTAATCTAGAAGAATACACAACTGCAATATTATGCAAGGAAATGCTTACAGAGCAAATGGAAGAGTTTGAATCTTGTGCTATCGGGCTTCTGAGCTTGATAAATATTTTAGTATACCCAATGGACACTAAAATTCTTTACCGAATGATAAAATAGGCTTTCAAATATATACAAAGTCGAAACACTAATATCATTCTGTAGTTTTCTCATCGTTTTCGTTTACGTAAACGTAAGATGGCTATTTCTGGGAATTTTTGCATGTGTCTCTTAAAAAATTAAGTTTCGCTGCAGGAAAATAGTCAAACTATCGTGAAAGTCCTGTTTTCTATGTACATAGAGATACACATCATGCACATTTACAAATCTACTACTAGAAAGGACAATATTAGTAGTGACCATATGTGTTTCTACTGATTGTAAATAACTAATGCAACAAATACAAGTGCTTACATTCTTTATGTTAATATTAAGTGAAGTAGATATCCATGTACCTCTGTTTACGTTTTAAGCTCCAATATTCTATTTGTATTTTGCTTTTCCTGGCCAAATAATTTCTCCGTGAAGTCAAAGGTATTTGGTGCAGTACATAGCGAGTAGGGAATTTAGAAGGGTGGTCGTCGAGAAGGCGGTCTTTGCAACTTTGTTGTTACCTGAATCAAAGTAATGTCAAAAGCTTTTCTCGAATTGCTTTGCGACCAATAAATTAATGAACTCCGCAATCGAATTGAATTTACCCAAAGTTCTCAAATTCAGACGGCAAGTGCATACATAGTACTTCCTTTGTAGTTTGAGCATTACCTACCTAAGTATATAGATTACTACGTACAAAAAGGTACTGCTACATCAAGGAAACTTTTTGGAGGTTTGTTTCTCACGTACTCCCAGAGAAGCCGTCTTTCCATTTCACTTCCTTTGGTTAGTCAACCCTTACAGAAAGTTTTCTTTAAAAACTCTATTCATTGATCTGGCTATTTCACAAGGTTACAAAGTTAAGGGTTACATTGAGTGAAAAGAACAAAATCGAACCGTATCTATCTGAGTTCCACGCACATAATAGTATATGACGTACATCAATCTCTATACTTGCCCATTATGCATGAGAGCTACTTTAATGTCCTTAAGTTTAGCATGGGACATGGCAGTCTATTTACTATGCACGGATTCAATTATGTTCTTAAAGGCAAATACAACCATCATACTCTTTTTCAAGTTTAATACTGTAAAGTCACTTAAAAGTCATAACATAAAGCTTATGTAGGTAAGTTGAATGTTAAATATACTACCTAGATGATTACGTTATTAGAGTACAGTGGATGAACAGTACTCACTACTGGGTACATAGTAGTCCCGATTCAACTCATGAATAACTCAGCCTTAGTCTTAAAAACTGACGTAAAGATAACAAACCGTAATTGCCAATATTAATGTTGTTTACTTTGGCTTACTTGATTAAATACAAACTATACGATACTATCCACTGTACATAGAACTCGGTGTTCCATGTTCATTATTTATGACTTTCTAATTGCATTAAGCGAACTAAACCACAGCATATGTGGCATTAGGTCAATTTACACAATTATTAAGCAAATAATATATTTAAGTTTCCGATTTCATCTTCATAATTACTAGAATCTGCTTTATTAAGCAGTAGTTTGCCTGCTGCTTTATGTTAACACTCCTGCAGTCTGTGTGTCTGTGAGTCACTGAGTGAAATAACTTCCGAGTAAATTCAGATAACTCAACGAAAATTTTTGTACGTGTTATTGGGATGCTAATAAAGTAATGCATGTTAAGGTCAAAAAAATGGGATGCATCTGAACTTTGACCTCCGAGACGTTATGAATGCCAATCATTTTTAACCGCTGTGCGACAGCGTTTGCCATGGTTTATTAAAATTGATTATTCTCTTTGATTTTTGTCTATCTATTTCCTCCTTGTGCTTGATGGGGAAAGTTTTACTAGTTTTAGAGTATACTTTAAGAAGACAGGCATTATCCACCTACACAAAAGGTTTCCGTATTAGTACTCCGGGCGCTGCGTGTTGCTTTGTCGAGTCATATCTTTTACGTTCCAGGACACACTTTATTTGTACTGCAGTTTCCGTAATCTAACCTGGCGATAGAAGAAAGTTGCATGCAATCACTGGCAAATAGTACAAGCAATCAGTCAGGCACACAGTCATGGACTTGAGCAAGCGGAAAGTAGGTATCTACCTTTGGTAAACACAAACTAGCAACTCAATAGACATCGGGATGAGTTTCCTTACGTGATTGAAATGTCTTAGTAGACACTGGACTTTACCTTTACATTATTACATATCTACATACATAGCGAAACACACGGAGAAAGCTCAAACTCCAATTTTTAAAAGAAGCCAATGGCCATGATCTCATGGACCTGATGGAATACACTGCACTAAACTTTAGTTTTACTTTGCAAGAAGTTGGTGAAGTCTGTAGTAACTAACAATAAGGACTACCTCATTGAATTGAATCATCTGTTGCGTACCAAATGGCATCGCATGCTACATGTATAGCCATTCTTAGCCATAGTTTACATTAGGTTGTTGCAACAAAGTATCACACAACATAAGTAAGGGAAAACAGGTGGAAGTACTGTAGTACTAGATTTCATTTTAGCAGTACGTATTCATTTTCAATAGCATTATTGGCTCTTCATCCATGAAACTGTTCTAGGTAAACAATCTTGTTCATTATTTGTATCTAGAAAGACGACTTGTATCAAAAGCACAATTCTAATAATGTATAATGTACAACAAACAATAAGAATACACTTATCTAGGCAATCAACGCAGAGTTAAGTAATGGTCTAGCGACTACGCCCACCTGATGTCGCAAAACCATTTCGTATAGTGCCCACTACTACAATATATTATTTTGTAGTGCCCACTACTACAATATATTATT